>CM038600.1:3851262-3899647 GCA_021533255.1 Ceriops tagal
GGGGGGGGGGAAGAAACAGTAACAATGGTCGAAAAAAATGAAAATTGAGAAATTCTTCTTAAAATGAGATCTTTCGTTTAGATTTAAAAAAGTACACAACAGAGAAAACCTCTCTAATAAATGTATTTAAAATGTTCTTATAATTTTTTATATTAATATAAATTTATTATTTTTTTATTACAATCATTGACAATTACATGCTTTTAAACTAAGTTACATATATAATAATAATTACCATATTTTTAATACTCTCTCTCTCTATATATATATTATATATTATATATTTCAAGATCAGGGGTGGCTGCCAGCCATCGTTAAATCTATCAATTCTAAAAAAGCAAAAAAAAAAAAAAAAAAAAAATCATAGATTCACGGATGGATGAATGTATTAAGAGAGCGTAATCGCCGTCCCTTTCTCTTTCTGTCTCTCTCACAAATTTTGGCGGTAATCCGATTTCTCAGCCTTTACTCTTCTGGATTTTTATTTTTCTGATGCCTAAATGCTTGCTGTTTCATTCTTTCCGATTTCCTAGATTTGTTTATTGGTTCTTTTTCTTCTAAGTTTATGAATCGGGCTTGGAGGTTGTGATTTCTGTTTAAATCGCTGCCTGAGTTCAATCAAACTTCAACCAGATGCGAGTGTAAAAGAATTCATAATCATTTTTACACACAGGAAGGCTAGAGTGCAATTTTTCTGTATCATGGTTGCAGGATTTGCGCGAGGTTTTTAAGGTGCAATCAGTGTTTTTTTTTAAAAAAAAAAAATTTTTATGAAAATATGGATTCGGCGAGGAGTTGGTTTCACAAGTTTCAGCCGCGAGAGAAGTTGAGGGCATCGATTAGGAAGAATGAGACTGAGGATGAGGGTGGTAATGATGAGTTGAATTCCCAAGTTGACGAGGATGCTCCTTCTGGTATCACTAAACAAAGGGCTGCTGCGGCCAAACATTATATCGAGAACCATTACAAGGAGCAAATGAAGAACCTTCAGGAAAGGAAAGAGCGGTATGCCTCCTCCGCCCAATTTTCATCTCTCTCTCTCTCTGTCTCTCTTTTTAATGTCATAATATAATTGTAGTTCTTGCTTCTGATGTGTTCATGAGCGCTCGAAACCTTTTTTTAATGCTTAATAGACGAACTATACTTGAGAAGAAATTGGCTGATGCTGATGCGTCTGAAGAAGATCAGAACAACCTACTCAAGTTCTTGGAGAAGAAGGAGACAGATTACATGCGCCTTCAGAGGCATAAAATGGGTGTTGACGATTTTGAATTATTGACAATGATTGGCAAGGGAGCATTTGGTGAGGTGTGATTTCTTGCTGGCTAGATGTTGTGTGCTGTCTCCTTTATCTCGTGTTCTTTTGCTGTATTTGCAACTTTTTTCTTTATTAGTGTTAAAGGGTGTACTATTTTCCTATTTTTTGTTGTCTACATGCATGCATAATTTGTAACATTGGTAGTTGTTGTTATGGGCTAACAAGATGATAAATATTCTTTTTTCGGTGTTATTCTATTCAATTTAAGTTATTAGGATATAAATGACTTGAAAAGAGGATTTGTTGGGAACTTTGGATGTCCGAAGGCTAGGAAAGTGCATAGATGATTATCTATAGTAGAATCCATGTCATGACCTCCACACATTTGGGTGGGATTTTCCCCACCAAAAAAAAAAAGATTTACCCTGTGCTGCTTTCAAGCAATTGGCGAAAGGTGAGACTTGCGCGTTATCTATGACTTCATAACTGATGTGAGGTTTCACTTTCCATCAGGTCAAGGTCTGTAGAGAAAAGGCTACCGATCATGTGTATGCCATGAAAAAACTCAAAAAATCAGAGATGCTTCGCAGAGGCCAGGTATTCTTTTTGCTTGCTGATGATATTAGCATTGATTCTTATGGCTTGCTAATTGCATGGAATTCTTTATCTTTTCTAGGTTGAGCATGTCAAAGCTGAGAGAAATTTGCTGGCAGAGGTCGACAGCAACTGCATTGTCAAGCTATACTGTTCTTTTCAAGATGATGAATATCTTTACCTCATCATGGAATATTTGCCTGGTGGAGATATGATGACTTTACTTATGAGAAAAGATACCCTGACAGAGGATGAAGCTAGTTTTTATGTTGCAGAGACAGTTTTGGCCATTGAATCTATCCATAAACACAATTACATCCATAGGTCTGTGGTTGAATATGATGATAAGTCAACTACATTTCATGTCTTTTAGAGATGTATTTATTGGAGTGTGAGTTTTATGCTGGCTTTACCTTTTCCTTTTCTTTGTGATGTAATGTGTTACAGGGATATCAAGCCTGACAACTTACTACTTGATAGATATGGACACTTGAGGTTGTCTGATTTTGGACTATGTAAACCATTAGACTGCAGCACAATTCAGGAAGGGGATTTTTCAGTATCAAGTAACAACCTTAATGGGGCTACACAGAATGAGGAACGCCCAGCAGCTCCAAAGCGCACACAGCAAGAGCAACTACAACATTGGCAGAAGAACAGAAGGATGCTTGTAAGTTCTCTGCCATAGAGTGTTTGAGCTCGCTCTTTTGGTCTCCTCTCCCCACCCCACCTTCCTGGGCCAAGAAAAAGTGTGTTGCAAGGGTGGTGTGTGCACATGCATGGTTGTTGTTGTCGAGTTGCTTGCTTGGTTATGCAGATTTAATTAGCTGCATATTGACATAGAGGTTGTTTCCTGTATCTTTAAAGGCTGCTACTTTAACATTGCAGGCTTATTCTACTGTTGGTACACCTGATTATATTGCTCCAGAAGTACTATTAAAGAAAGGCTATGGGATGGAGTGTGATTGGTGAGTAGTTCTGCACTGCTCTAAGTAAGTTGAATCATGAATGTCTAATGAGGTTAAGTTCTTTTTTAATGCTTATGTCTTGTACTATTTTAATTTATAATGACTAATGAGAAATCAATGGTATATGTTGATATCATGATCACAATGTCATGCATTCATTAGCACAATGAACCATTTTGACACTGGAATTTGCCTTTTAATGCTATAGAAATATGGTGATAAAACTTATTGAATGCCTTCATGCCCTGTTCTTTTCTTGAAAGTAATTTGTGCCACTGGAACTAATGGTTATGTTCAATCGTAGGTGGTCACTGGGTGCTATTATGTATGAAATGCTTGTGGGATACCCACCTTTTTATTCAGATGATGCAATGTCAACCTGTAGGAAGGTAGAGTAAGAAACATTGCTTCTCTGCTTTAATTTATTTCTTATCAGGGAAGGGTCAGTGCAGTTTTCATTGGGGGGTCCCACATACTATCACTCTGGTCTAGATTATTTGATTTCTCAGATTGAGCATACATAAGGTGGCTAATGCTGTTACATTGAGGCATTGATTTGTTTGCCTTTCAAGGCCTTCCCTTCCATGATTCCCCCTTTTCATGTATCTAGTTCTTAGTTTAGTGCCTTTTCTCCATGAAAATTAGGCTTTAGACACATTGATTGCTTCGCTGGAAGCTCCAACCTCTCTGATGCCTAAATTTACAATAAGGATAAGGTGAAGATACTTTAAAATAGAAAATGAACAGAAAATACATTGTCAACTAATTTTCTGAAATTTACCTATAAAAAAATAATTTTCTAACTTTTTAATATTTAATACAGATTGTAAATTGGAGAACTCATTTGAAATTTCCAGAAGAAGCAAAATTATCTGCAGAGGCTAAAGATCTTATTAGCAAACTTCTGTGTAATGTCAACCAGAGATTGGGGACAAAAGGTGCAGATGAAATAAAGGTGTAGTATGGTGTGTCCTTCTCTGGATACTTGGATTTGCTTGATGAGATTCTTGAATAAAAGCAATTTTCATTACACATTTTCCTTTTGCAGGCTCATCCATGGTTTACAGGTATTGAATGGGATAAGCTTTATCAGATGGAAGCTGCATTTATCCCCGAGGTCAATGATGATCTGGACACCCAGAATTTTGAAAAGTTTGAGGAGGTTTGGTATCCAAATTTTGGTGCATCTTGTTATAACTTTTTTGCAAGGGCTTATTGCCAATTATACTTGTTTCATGCTTGTTTTTTGGCCCCACAGTCCGAGAACCAAACTCAAACTTCTTCAAAAACTGGTCCATGGAGAAAGGTCAGTTAAAGAGCAGTTTATGCCTTTTCAGCTCATTGAATTGTGCAAGGATTATTTTCTTGATTACATGTGAATCTAATTTTTTGTTAAATTGTGTAGTTGTGCAGATTCCAGGTCCATGGAATCTTATTTTGCTTTATGAGGGAATGTAGGGTAAATGGGGAGTTGTAGTCAATTCTACGTAACATGTAGAGTTTTTCCTGGGTTTTTTAGTTGTCAACTCTAGTGTGAGGAATATTTGCTAAAAGCATGGCCTTTGATGGGATGATTTTTTTTTTTTTTTGGGCTATCAAATTCTCCATGCTTGTTTCTATTAAGGACAAAATGCACAATTATTTGTCTTTGAACCACTGTTCTTTCATATTTAAAGTAACTATTATCTTAAGTTTCATCCTAAAGCTTGATGGTTCAACTGGTTTGTGCATAGAATGTCGTGCATTAGAATTTCAGTCAAATTGTGTTGAAAAATATGAGAGGCCTATGGTCTTCAAAGTGTTGCATATTAATAAATGTGTCTACATTGATTTATAAACTATTTCTAAACACCATTTTGGTCCCACAATCTCTGGATGAATAGATTCTGTGTGAATCACAGAGGTTTGCTGCTTGCAAAGGACTAATAATGAAGAGAAATATGTTTTGGAAGAATTTATCTCTGGACTGTGTAGTTTCTGGAGAACATTTGCCAACTAATGTCTATAAATCATATTGGACTTTTCTGATCTTGGCTTGATTGCTGATATGATCTTAGTATGTTTAGGCCTCTACGGAGTTGTGAGTGCCTTTTGCTTTTGATTGTGCTTTTTTTTTTTTTTCCTTACCGGCTAATTTCCTTTTTGCCACCTTTCAGATGCTTTCATCTAAGGACGTCAATTTTGTGGGCTACACTTACAAGAACTTTGAAATTGTGAATGAATATCAAGTGCCTGGAATGGGTAAGTATCCCTCTCCCATATAATGACTTCTGCATGCATTGGAAGGCTTGATTGTAGTTTTAGTTATATATGCACTGGTTGCATCGGTCAGACAAATATGCCATGGATAATAAGGAATGGATTCTTGTGAGGCACCTTTAAGCATGCGGTATCAGCCTTCTCAGCCAAGCTGATACATGTATTGAATGCAAAAATTGACCATACTAAGTGACTCTAAACTAAGGGAAGGAAGGAATGGTCCTCAAAAAAAAAAAAAAATTCATTCTCTTAAACATAAGTTTTGGGGACTTTGAATTTCTAGTAAATGCTAGTTGTGTGTGTGTGTGTGTGTGTGTGAGAGAGAGAGAGAGAGAGAGAGAGAGCTAAAAATAGGGTCAAACGAGATCACTTTGCACTAAAGATGTGTTGTTTTGATATTTGAGGTACATTCTTTGGTATTTTGTAACTGCATAGAATTTAGTAGATCTAACTTGCTTTGTTGAATTTTTTGAATCTGAATTAATCTTTTATCATCATTCACGGCGACTGATTTCAGCTGAATTGAAGAAGAAGAACACAAAACCAAAGAGACCATCTATGAAGTCGCTTTTTGGTGGGCAATTTGAACATGTTACCATATCTATCTTTGTGCATTTGACTTGCATTTGAAGTGTGCATCTTATAGCGTATTTCAACCTTTATGGCATCACTTGTGTAGAAGGTGAGTCAGAGACATCAGATTCATCAGATACAGGTGCTGGAGATCAACCTGCTCAGGGAGCTTCCTGAAGCTCTTTCCTCCCGAACTGGGAAGTTTATCAAAAGCAAAATGGTTCCCTCTATAACCCAGCCAAGTCATTTCACATTGTTGGACGTAGAACTGCACCCGCCGATAACTACTTGCCAGAATCGTGACTCTAGTAGTTAGATCAATTCTCGCCGCTTCCTTCCTGCATTTCAATTGTCATTTACAGTCACAAAGAAGGAGCAAATGCAAGTTTTCCCACGTGCAAAAGACAAAGAAAGACGGGGACAGAGATTAAGTCCTGATTTAGCCGCTGCTGTAACAAAATTGATTTTTGGGTAGCTACTGGCATCGCATTGTCGTACAATACACACTGTATATGAGTACACGTGTTATTTTGAAGCTGCTAATGGTAAAGCCATGCTCACATTTTTGTACATAGGAAGAAAAACGTAAAGAGGAGCATTACGGTCCAACAAGTGCAGCAGCTTTTCTGTATGGAGCATCAATTTCAGACCTCAAGGCCGGCAGACCGTAGGAATGATTAGTTTTCTGATTAGAAAGCTGAAGATATAGAGTGCACGTTTGAATTGTTCAGACTTGGAAGCACGGGGGGTGAAATCATAGGGAGACCTAAGACAATAACTCAAAAGACGAACGCGATAGTGTAATCTAACTACGCCCGACACATGGCAACTTGTGATGCCTCAGGCAAAGCCGTACGGCTAGATTTTGTTCCACGTCTTTTTCAAACTGATCCGGTCTCGTCAAGGCCAGGCTTGGTCTCCCACCCCACCTCCACATGAGTGCCATCTGTCAGTGATTCTGCCCATCAGGCGTCCGTGTCACTCACCAAAACCAAAGGTGAGGTGTATCAACTCCAATTAGCCAAGTCCTTTGGTCCCAAATAATAAATTCCGGGATGACATCCACGTCTGAGCCCCACCACATGGACGGGCCATGCACTCTCAACTCTTTTACGCTAACGTTTTTTGAGCGGTAAACTAAGGATTAGACAGAACCAGTTAAGACGGTTAATTACGGTACAAAATGGCAGTAACATGAGCATGTGCTCCACGCATTGGAGGTTACCTAGATTCCCTAGCAATGAAAGAGACCTAATCAGTGCCGTATCGTCAAGGGCAATAGTCAGTAGACAGTAGTCAACGTGTTGAATGAGATTACCCTTTTTGGCACTGTTTAGCGTTCATTAATTCTCTCAACGAGCCTTCAAGTAGGCACTCAGTCAACTGTAAATCATTGTTGTACATCAATTCGATAGAATTTCGTGTTGTCTGTGACAAATTTTTTTTTTTTTTTTTTTTGGTTTTCTCATCAGTCGTTATTACTTGGAGGTATAATATCGTCGGAAAATAAAATAAAAACAAAATTCACTGACTAAAACATGCTTTAGTTAAATCAGCTGCTAAAAAGAGACCTATAAATAACTTTTTTCTATTGCTTCGAAAGTCCATTCTCTGATCACGATGCATACCCCAAACTATAATTTTTCTATGGAGAGAAAGGTCGACATAAAACTTCTTTTGGACATTAATAAATAAAGTAACATGAAATTAATTATGTTTTTTGCAACAATTAGTTCCTAAAGTCTCTTACATTGAAAAATACTGACTATCTCATTTAGAATAATGTTAAACCCGCTTAACTTTGTAAAAAGCGGGGGACGGCCTTTTTATACAATATTGAGAGAAATAATTCAGTCAAATGCGGTCTAATCTTCCGGGCTTTGAAAACTAAAAGAATGGTGCAGTACGTAATCATCAAATAAATAGATGAGAAAGGGTCCCTTCTGTTACATGGTTCATGCAAGACTGACTAAAAACAAAAAAAAACAAAATCCCCCAGCAGGCCAAGACTAATGTTTGGCGAGGAGTTGAACCTTTTGGCAAGTTTTATGGTACATCCATTTGGAGAGAAGCTGTTGGAAATAGGCGTTTGTTGTCATGCCAATGGAAATGCATACCTCAGTGGAGAATGCGTCTTCTAATCCTCTCTGGATTTAATATATCCACTTCTTGGAAATGGAATATAACTCGTCCTTAATTTAACCCTTGCTCTCCAGGATGAATTTCCATTTTCCATCAACTTGCCAACCAATCATGTAGAAAAGAACAATAAATTAAGCATACCGTATTAGGCCAGATCACAATGTTAGTAATCACGCGCATACTGCTCAACAATTTTCCTAAACACAGATGATATAATATCAAAGCAACAAGTGAAATCCACAACATCATACAAATTCTGTGGGTTTTAATCAAACAACTGTTAGGTGATGACATTACTATTTCCAAGGTACAAACTTCAAAAAAAGAAGTTAACCCAAGTCGTGAGCACATCACATTATCTTCCTCTGTCATCTTTCGTGGTGTGGCTCCAAATTGATCCTCGTCAAAAGTATTCAAGTGGTCCATTTTGCTTATGTAATTCAACCTGTAAAAATATCGTATTCCACCAATTTATTTTCTCAATCAATAGATAAATTTGAATTTGATGTGAGTAGTCATGAGTATAGGATACAAGATGATCGAAATTTTCCCTGGTAAAGTTTGAGTATTTTTCATGCAGAAATAAAATTTTCAAACACCATCGTTGTCACCTAGAGAAAACTGAATTGATCTGCAAAAGCCTTGGTAGATATCTGGATGATTCCTCACTTTTCTCCATAATTTAATAAGAAAAATATTACTCTTATTGCCAACGAAGCTTACAAATAAATCATACAATTAGCACCTCTCGCGTAGAATGTAATTATGCTTATAAATGAACCTACACTACGTACGAGAAAAAACTTAGGTCAAATACTTTGGAATTTTTTATTTTTCCAATATAAATAATTTTGCACTCTATAACAACGTTAAAGGTAGACTGGTTTTTATTTTATTTTTTAACTGTCCTTTTTACTTACAAATGTTTCGTGGTTTTTGAGCTTCTGAAAATGTCAAAATCTCTAATGAAAAATATCATTAGGGAGGGCTGCTTCTTCCGGAATTCACATCTCGTAACTCCCAAGGCTTACGGTGCATGTATCATCTAACTGATACGGATATAAGCGTACGTGCAGGTAATCGATAAAGTTAAGCACACGATTTGTTATTGTTGTATGGATTGATTGCAATCAAATGAACATTGATCAAGATACGGTCTAGCTAAGCCCACTTTCATGCTCTTTTTCATATTCATCAAGTTAATTTATGTTCATGTATTTAGTCGGAATGTCAAGTCTCACGTTATACGTTTTTCTTATACATGATTCTTGTTTCAATTATATAACTTGTCATGTCACTCAAAAAAAAAAAAATTATATAACGTGGCATACATTTCAAACACACACAAAAAAAAAATGTTCGATATTTTTTAAAATATAAGTTTTGACGTGCAATCTTATATGAAGAACATAAAAAGACTTGGTTCATAAATAACTAGGATGTCCCTTTCGTTTACCAAAAAGGGAGTTGTTAAAATATTCTCTAATTAATATAATATTACCCATAATTTTTAAGGATTAATTTGGCTATCAGATATGCCATATTTTGATTCTTTTATTCCATAATTTTGAGGGCAGTTAATGACCTTTCTCCATCTCCCTAATTCCATTCACATGGACATATAATACAACGTCTGCAGCTTACAATTCTTTATTTACCAGAAGAACGTCAGCCCCTAAACCTCAGGATTCCGTTATAACAAAAATTGCATATTGAACTGTTTTTGATGAGTTAATAATGAGAAAAGCATCACCAAACCGACGTGTGTTTCGAACTTAGCGAATTGTCTTGATCCATATGTCTTGGCTATGCCGGCCACACGGTTTGTATTAATTAAACAAGCTTTTGGAGAAGCCTACTCTTAGTTGTATCACTTGTAGCCATTTCCCTGATCATCCATTTGGTCATCCTTGCCTAAGATTTTCCCCTTTAAAATTCTGTCCTTGCTCAACATTAAGACCCTCCAGCACTACCGCCACCACCTCTTTCTCTCTCTGTCCACTCTGTTCTCTCAATTATTGCCATCGATACAAGCTGATAGATGTTGGATGGTTCAATGATGAGGGGAGGATATGAAGGGGTCCATGGAGGACTTGATCTGATACAAAACCATGAACCTTGGAATTATGTCTCCGTTGGAATTCAGGCTGCTGCTCCAATCTCCGCTACTACTTCTTTCCCAAAGCCCACGGTTGAGAGCCGTTGTGTGAACTCGGAGAAAAATGAGCTGTCCGAATGGGTTGAACATGTCACCAAGCAGCTTATTGACGACTCGCCTGATACGGCAAGTGAGAGCTTGCAAGGCAACCCGATGGTCCTCGGGGATAACAACATCGTCCCGTCTATCTTGGGCGACTATAGACCAAGAAAAGCTATGAGAAGGACTTACACGGATGGCAATGGGGAAGAGCTTCAAATTCAATGGAGCAATAATAGTGAGCTTATTATGGGAGAGCAAGAAAACAACGTATGTGAAAATGGAGTACTGAGTCGGCCAGAAGAGCAAAGTTTGAACCTAATTACCCGTCTTTTGGAGAGTGCTGTTGCTATATCAGTCGATCATCTTGGTGAAGCTCATAGAATGTTGCTTGAGCTGACCCAAATGGCTTCTCCCTATGGCCCTTCTTGTGCTGAAAGGGTTGTGGCCTATTTTGCTATGGCCATGTCCAGTAGGGTTATCAATTCATGGCTTGGAATCTGCTCTCCTTTGATCAACCACAAGAGCATTCATTGCGCCTTTCAGGTCTTCAAAAATGTCTCTCCTTTCATCAAATTCGCACATTTCACCTCCAACCAAGCAATCCTTGAAGCTTTCCAGCGCCGCGATAGGGTTCACATCATAGACCTCGATATCATGCAAGGGTTGCAATGGCCAGCCCTATTTCACATCCTAGCCACCAGAATTGAGGGTCCACCCCACGTCAGGATGACTGGCTTGGGTACTTCAATGCAGATTTTGGTCGATACAGGCAGACAGCTCTCCAACTTTGCCAAGCGGCTTGGAATGCCGTTTGAATTCCACCCAATTGCAAAGAAATTCGGAGAAATTGATGCATCAATGGTGCCACACCGGAGAGGCGAAACGCTAGCCGTGCATTGGCTACAACACTCACTATACGATGCCACGGGACCCGACTGGAAGACAATGACACTCCTCCATGCAATGGCACCAAAAGTGATCACATTGGTCGAGCAAGACATCTCACACGGCGGCTCTTTCTTGAACCGCTTCGTAGGCTGTCTCCATTACTACTCAACACTCTTTGATTCCCTTGGCGCGACCTTGCCTAGCGATGACTCCAGCAGGCACCGCGTTGAGCATTGCCTACTCCACAGGGAAATCAACAACATATTGGCAATAGGAGGCCCAGCCAGGAGTGGAGAGGAGAAGTTCAGGCATTGGAGAAGTGAGCTCGCGAGAAATTCATTTCTGCGAGTGCCCATGAGTGGCAACTCCTTGGCTCAGGCACAACTTATACTGAACATGTTCCCTTCCGTGCATGGCTATAGCCTTGTACAAGGAGATGGCATGCTGAGGCTTGGATGGAAGGATACTGCCTTATTCACTGCTTCAGCTTGGACTTCCAATGCTTCCAGATAGTCGCACGCAGCAAATGAGTTGGGTTGACTTTTTCTTTGATTTTGTTTCAGTGTTTTCCTTTTCTTTTATACTTTTTTCACCTTCGTCCCTCTGCCCGTCTATGTAATTGGACTCTAATTCAAATAGCTAGCCAGAGATCAAGTTTGGAGATGATGTTAATGAACTTGGACCTACCCAAAAAAATTAAAAAAAGGGCCGGCATTCGCGACATAATGGGTATACTCATGTAATCCAAGAGCCTACGCGTCCTTTTATAGCAATGTATCCCATAAGCTGATTCTGATTTTCTTTCACATAAATGTGCAAGATTAGTTGCCTGCCGTTCCTCGCAGAATTCGGACCAACTTCAATTTAATTCTCATTCACAGACAACGGGTGCATGGAATCGATCGTTCTATATCTATGCTTATTGGGAAATTTGAAATTTTCTTCTTAGCCAAACTTCAAGCGTCAATGCTCCATTACAACCCCTGAATCTTAAGTCAAAAGCTACCTCTACCTCCAAAGCCAAATGTCAAATATAGGATATTGTCATATCTTTTTTCTCTTTTTTTGGTTAAAAATTTTATTAAGCTGTAAATTATACAATAAATATATATTTTTTTTATTTTTGTCAATTCTACAGATTATTTTAAGATTAAAATTTAGAACTTTAAGATAGACTGTTATGTCTATTTAAAACAAACCCAATTAGTGTTGGGCACCAGGCGGTTGACATAATCATGACCGGTCAATTCCTTAAGCATTGTTGTCCATGACCTTTGTCACACGTGGGATGCAACTCTGGGCAGAGACAACATTTGTTCCGGGGACTATGGATGGCGGTGATGATGGTTGGTGCCGATGGTTGGGCTTTGGTACTGATTTTTTATAGCTACAAAAAAATTAGAGGATTGTTAGTAACACACGAAATTTGTCACTTTCTCTCTTTCAATTTACCGCTTGTCACTTATTAAGAAATCCAAAAGTTATGACTGGAAAAATAAGTTGGACAAAAATTGGAATTATAATAACGAATTTGTAATAAAATCAACTCCTAAAAGCCTAACTTTGAATGACAACTGAAATGGATATTTGTGTTTCTATCATTTTTTTTTTTTTTGGTTTTTTTGGCCCCTAATGGCACTTGTAGAAATAGTTATAGAGATTTGCTCAGTGTTTATTTAATGGACTTCCGTCCTCTCTCCCCTGTTTTTTTTTTTTTTTTGTTAGAAAACAAATTATTCTGAGATTCTCTTGGATTGTGGAAAGAGTGGCCGGATGGCTAAATTTTTAGTATGTGTTTTTTTTTTTTTCTTTTAGCTGTCGCCCAGATGATTTTTAAAGTTCTTTCTCCGCTTCCTTCCTCTTTCTTGCTGTTTTAATATCACCAAAGGGCTACGTAAACAAAATGTATTTTCAATTTTGGCCTAACTTGCTTAGAAGCTGATTTTATTATAATTTCACTTCTTGTCCAAATTTCGCCTGTTTCTAGCAATTCTCAAAATGTTAATAGCTAATCACACGTTCATGGGCTAAGGTTGGTTCAAGATAAATATGTCAACGCAGGCCTGTGTAACCCATGAGCTGATAGTCCCTTTTGTTTGGAGTGTTCTATGTTTTATCTAATCCAATATCCGAACTCGAAAGCCTTTTCTCACATGCTTTGAGGGAATTTCCATTTGAAACATACATAAAATTCGACCCCCCACCCCACTCAAAAAACCAACCCAAAAAAAGAAAAAAAAAACGTAAGAACAAAT
Source organism: Ceriops tagal (assembly GCA_021533255.1). Classification (NCBI taxonomy): domain Eukaryota; kingdom Viridiplantae; phylum Streptophyta; class Magnoliopsida; order Malpighiales; family Rhizophoraceae; genus Ceriops; species Ceriops tagal. Next base: position 3,864,400 of record CM038600.1, read on the forward strand.
AGCCTTCCATGGGATTAAATAATTAAATATTGAAAAGAAATTAATTTTTTTTTTCCCCCTAGTCTATCACTCTGCAAGCATTCTTTTGATTCTCATCATCGTATACAGAAACTTAAAATGGATAATCCCCATCTGAAGTTAAAGTTAAACCCCATAACCAATGCATCCCACCTTTAAGCAACTAATGCCAGGACAATTCACGTTAGAAATTCTGCTCAGCAGGTCAAGCTCGCGAATATTGGTGATTAATAGAACCTAGATTATGGCAGACAAGGAAATCGAATGAGTCGAACGATATCGTTTTAAGTCATGGCGCCGATCTTGATCAAAAGCATTGCCAAAATCGACTCGCGCACTTAATCGTCATCTGCTCAGTAATGTCGTGCTAACCGCGGAAAAGTGATGTAGACACTTAATAATGAATACTGAAATTGACTGAAGGGGGAACTGTGGAAACACTGCTAGAGCAATCATTAATTCCTGTTCATGTATATCTAGAAAAAACACACGTGGCTAGAAATAGGCCGGTTAGCCGGCTTGTGTTGTTGGGAAATCAATGCAATTTGGTGAGTTTAGGTGGAAAACATTACACTGTTCTTGAACATGATGCACACTTTTTTTTTTTTTTAATTTTTTTCGTTTTTCAGCCGCTTTCAGTCCAGTGCCCTGGCATGATTTGATTGTTACGTGAATACTCTTTTTGGTTGGATGCCCGTTTCAAGGATTATAGAAGCCTTGGTCGTGACTGATTTTTAATAACAATAATAATATATTTTTTATTAATAATTTTTATTAATTAATTATATTTTTAACTTCTTATATTAGATTTTTAAATAAATTTATTATTATAAATACTTATTTTTAAATTTTAAAATTAAATATATTTATATAAATAATATTGTATATAATATACTTAAATTTGTAAAAGTCAAAATTGGTCATGCATCTTAAGAATTTGTTTTGGTTTAATAATTAATATTTTTCTTTTGAATTTTGGTATAATTACACTTCTTATAAATGAATTTTTTTTAATGCATTAAGAGAAAAATGACTAGTTATATATAGATGTATATAATTTGAAATTATAATTCTTAATAATATAATAATATACAAAATTACTTTTCATTAATCAAATCACATTATGATTGAATTGTTAATAAGAATATTATTCAAAAATATTTTAAGGTGATTAATTGAAAAAATTTAACATTCTCTCGTTTAACCCGATTAAAATCTATTATAGTAATCGTAAATGATAATAATAATTTCTTGTTATTCTATCATAATGTCATAATATGATAAATCATTTAATATGAATTATAATGATTATGTCATATTTATTTTAAACACTTCCTTTTATATACTATAACACTTGCAATTTACCATATAAGACTCATAAAATCTTTTAAAGATATATAATTCAATAATAATCCATAATAATGTCTTATAAAAACCTTTTTATAAATTTTAAAATATTAATGTACACATAATTATAAGATAACAAAAAATACGTAATGTATGTTAGAACATATCTACGAGTTCAAAGTGTTATCATATCATAAATCATCAATTATCATTACTATAACCAGAATTTATTTTAAAAATAAACTCTCTAGATAATGTTGTTATAAACTTTATCACAAGATCAATTAGTACTTTATAAATATTTTTAGTTTTTAAACATTCTTTTTAATGATAAAATACTTCAATTCTTATTAAATTTATTAACTTTAAATATCTGTCATCTTTAAAGAAAAATACTATTGTGAAATTGCCATATAAATTTTAAACGTCTTAATAATGATGTTAACAACTTCAAATCCTAAAATAAAATTTCACAGTTATAATGCATAAATTATAATTTTAAATCATGTCATAAACTTTACTTTTATAATAAATAAAGTAATGATAAATAATTTTATATTATTCTACAAAATTGCTTATTCTCTTAATAGAAATTGAGTGTTAAGAGTGAGTTTTTGCTATCAATACATCTAATAAAATCTAAATCTAAATATTCAATTACATTAAAGTTTTGGTTTTTCTATATATGAGTAAGTAATTTTTTTGTTTCTTTAGATACTTTAGTACTTTCTTTATAGTTTTTTAATGATTCATTATGGGATTACCTTTACACTTATTCAACATTCTAACCACAAAATTTATATTTGGTCTAATATAGGCTAGCAAATACTTTAAGTAACCAATAACAAAAACATATAAAATTGATTTTATTTCCTTATATTTCATGTTGTTATTGAAATATTGTATGAGATTGAATTTATCACTTTTTTATATGAGAATAACTCTAAGTGAATATATATTCATATTGAATTTCTTATAATTTTCTTGATATTGCTATTTTAAAACTCATTTATTATGATCTATAATGGAATATGTTTATCCCTATCATACATAATGTTTTTCATATATCTTTCATTATAAAATTCTTTTAGAGAAAAATTTTAATTTCATGTAATATCCTAATATATCATCAATATATAAAACTAAAAAGCCAACTTATTTTTATTGATCTTTTGGTATATATATATTGATTAATAATATTCTTTTTTGAATTCAAAAGATGTTTTGATATAATTGAACTTAAAATATCATTGTAGAAAAACTTGTTTTAGTTCACCTTTTAGTTTACATACTATTTAATCTTTATTTTCTATCCATGTAAATTTCCTTTTCAAGATTTTCATTAAAAAAGATGATTTTCACATATATTTAGTGCAATTTTAAATTGTATTGAGGCATCATTATCATAATTATCTTTAATAAATATTCTATAATATATGAAAGTGAAACTTAATTCTTGTTGATTTTAATCTCAAAATTTTGATTCTTACAAATAAACTACATAATTATTCGAAATAATTAATCATATTTTACTTTGAGATCTTTTTAACATTATTTTTTATGTTTTATTTATAGTAGTTAATTGTAAGTTAGTTTCTTTAAAGAATATCTCTTTATCTAAATGTTCTTTAGTTTTCTTAAAAAATATTTGGTTTGACATTAATAAAAAAATTATTATGAGTAAAGAAATATTTACCTTAACTTTTTTCATATCCACATTTTGATATTTATTACTTTTTCTAACTTCACCATTTTAAATAAATCTTTCATTATTAGTTTCTATAATTTTCAAACTATAATTATATATCTTTTAGATTTCTTTAACTAACTAATAAACTAACCACTAATCAATTAAAAGTACATACATCTAGGTATTTTAAATTAAGTTTTTTTTTAATCCATAGTTCAATAGGAGTATTTGGAATTATCTTACTAAAAATCTCATTTAACAAATAATTTGTAGTTTTAAGTATATATATCCATTAATTATATCTGTTAATGTCTGATTATATATTTTTATCATACTTTTTACTAAAATGTATTTGATATAATTTATTATATGCATATATTATAACTTTCAAAGAATTTCATAAATAAACTTGAATATTACCCTAAATTTGTATATATATATATTTTTTATAATATTCACCTCCTCTATTAAATCTTACAATTTTCATCTTTCAATTAATTATTTCTAACTTCTTTTATATATACTTTAAGAGTATATAATAATTAAGATTTTTATAAAGTAAATAGATATAACTATAATATGAAAAATATCTATAAAGGTGATAAAATATAATTCTTCATTAAAAGATAGAATATCAAAAGGTTTATAAAAATTAATATGCCTAATTTGAAAAAAGTTAGGTGCTTTTTATAACTTCTTTCATATTACGTTTAATTTACTTATACTTAATGCAATTCATACACATTCTAAGATCCATAAAATGTAGATTCAAAAGAACATCAATATTCAAAAGGTGGTGAAATTTAATTCTTTATCAAGAGATATAATGTCAAAAGATTCATAAATATTAATGCTTATAATTTCAAAAAGCTAGGTGCTTTTTATGGTTTTTTTAATGTTATATTTGATTTATTTATACATAATGCAATCTATATACATTCTAAGATCAACAAAATTTAGATTAAAAAAATCTCATTATTGATTAATCTTACTAATTTTTCTTTAGATATATAATACCAACAATTATACCATAAATAAGTAAAATTTTCATTTAATCATGTTACGTTTAATTCTAATATTATAATGCACAATAAACAGAGATTCTTATAAATTTTATTGTGTTTCAATTGACATAAAATATTAATAAGAATACATTAAGAAAAGTGTTTGTATTCTTGTATCAATTGAAATAATCAAATCAAATTGAATCCTTGTATTATTATAAGAAATTTTAATTAAATTTGATTTAAAATATACTAAAATATTTAATTTATTTTTATTTTTTGAACAAAACCTGATGTTTTGAGCAATTTTTCTGAAAATGTTTAACATTATCTACAAAAGTGACACTTATCCCCATTTTATTCCTTCTTTTTAATCCAAGTAGACACTTTCCTTTGAGAAATTAATTGATTTTCACTTTCATTCTTTTTCTAACTTTCTTGTTTATAAGATTAATAAAATAATTCATTTAATTTTTCTATCTTATTTCCTCCTAAATGAGCATAATGACCAATTTATTCATTTTTTACCTTTTTCTTTTATAGTATAATAATAAATTTAAAATGAATAATACTCAAGGGATAGTGAGTTTAAAATGAATTATACCAAATGATGTCATTTATCATTAATTTTAATTTCTTAACACTACAAAATTGTTTATCTCAATAATGTACTTTTGTGTAATTTGTGACCTAATAAACTTTATGTTCATGATTTTTCCATAAGAATAATAATGAATAACTTATTCATCATATAGAATAACCTTTTCACAAATTGTAAATGTTCTTTTACACTTTTTGTTTATGAAATAATTTTCCTAATATTATTGTTAACAATTACTTTTATAAATGTAAGACTTAACTTATTATTTTATTTTTATATTTATCATATAACTTTTATTCCTTACTATTTAAATTTATAATAGTAGTAACTTACTCACTAATAATTAAGTCAGCATTTATAATATATAATTAATCATTGACTTGTTTATGTTATTTTAAAAAGTTTAATTCTTGGATGAAATAATAATTGAAATATGTAAGTGAATTACAACAATTACATAACAATAAATGCTTATAATTAATTATAAGTTAGATAAAATAATCAAAATATATTGTAGTTTTCCTTTAAAAAAATCCTATGATGTACTGTTATAAGTAATATAATTAACTTTAATAAGTAATTAAATATTTTTCAATCAAATATATTTCATATCTTTAGATAAACAAGTATATTTAACCAAAATATTAATTTACCTTATTCATATTACTAATTATGGGTAATAATTTACCTTTGGGTAAATCCTAAAGTTCCAATGATTAAAAAATGTTAATTTATCCAATCATTTTTTATTTATAAGTATTTTATTAAAATCATAAATAAACAACTTATTTATATGTGTTTTTAAATGTATTAGTTTAGTCACTTTAACTAATAACAAACTATAATAATAAAACTATAATCATAATATATGCATGACATTAAATATAATGGTTATTTTGGTGACTAACAAATATCAAAATACAATCTTAATACATGTATCTAAAAATATAATTTAATATTTATTAATAATAAATATCGCAATATCTAACCTTATAAGTTTGTCATTAACAAATACAGTCTATATTCATTTAAATAAAAATTATAATCATGTAGCATATGATATATAATATACCACAATTTTTTCCTTTATATAAAATATAGTTGAACTTTAAAAAGTAAAATGAAAAATTACTAATTTCCTAAATATAAATAGCTATCATTCATTATGTGCCATCTTAATTTATATGATAGGATTTGCAAATAATCTCTTATTTATAAGAAACATGAGTTTTATTTATAGAGACTAACATAATTTGAGTTTTGTAGTCTTAACCCATACTGATAAGTCTTACTTTTTTTATATTTTTTTTATTTTTCACGTAAAAGTTTAACAATTGATCATGGATTAACATAAAATCCTATTATTTTTATAGAATAAAAAATTATTTATTATACATAGGAAATATTTAGTTTCAAAATATTTTTTATCGTAAAAATCTAATACTATTTATTAAATTTCTTAATAAATCTATTGTCATAAACATTAATCTTTTAGATTTTAAATTTAAATATATTCATATAAATATTACTATAAATAACATATATGAATTTATAAAAGTTGAATACATAGATGTGTTTGAAAAGTTCATCTTAGTTTGAAAACTAATTTCTTTTTCCTAACACCTACTATAATCACATGCCTTTAAATAAAATATTTGTGTGCATTAAAAAAAAGTGAGAATCAATTATGATTTTTTTATTAATCAAATAATATTATAACTAAGTATTTAATAAATATATTATTTAAAAATATTTTCACATAATTAATTAAAAAATTATAATACGTCAATTTAATAAAATTTGCTATTTTTCTTATCTTGAGATTATGTAATTTAAGGAGGCCAATTATAGTTCACTTATTGTGTAAAGGTTAAAAAACAATGATTGATTATATGTTAAACTTGAAAAATATTGATAATTAAATTACGATATAATTATATATGCTATCTCATTTTGTAATTACTGTTTTGTCTTTAATCTCCTATTTTTCTAAGATTATTTGTTCAGCTAAAATAAGACAAAGGAAATATTTAAATAGACTAAGAGTTGATTGAAAAAACATGAAAATTTTAGGAAATTTGCTTAAGGATGAGAGATTGTAACGAAAATGGTATGGACTGGGTTGGATTGATGGCCTTAACCCCAACTTTAAAGATAAGCAAAACGCTTGTAAGCTATATTGGGATAGGAAAAAAGGAAGAACAAATATAACAGAAAAATCATAAAAATAGGCATGTTTACAATATGTAGAACAAATGGTATAAATGGAAAAGTCATAGCTAAATCCTATCACTTACACATGTTTATAACATGTTCTCATTTTTACTTGAACAAATCTTATATCATTCCTCCCCCTTAATGAAATCCTTACCCTCAAGGATCTAAAAATTAGGAAACTCACGATAAAAAGTATTCTAATGAACTTAATAAGCCTTCAAGACATCAACTCACTTCTATTTAACTAAGAATTCCCATGTTCACTTCCTTTTTTAAGTGTTTAGGATGGTCTCTCGGTGCTTTGCACCTTAGAGGGTAATTTTATCTACCTCAGGTAATTCTAACTTAGCCTAAATGTTGTCTTTAACTTTTCTTTTTAATAAGGAGACGTGAAACACTAGGTGGACTTAACTAGAGGTGGGTAATTATAACTTATAAGTCACTTTCCCGATATACTCTGCCACCCTAAATGGTTTATAAAAACAAGTTGTCAACTTTTGGGATTTGCTTCCTCAAAGACACATTTATCAATAAAGTTAAAGCTTTAAGTGCACCCAATCACCCTTTTCAAATTGCCTTTCCACATGGTTTTTGTTATAGATATACTTCATTTAGTTTTAGGCTACTTGGAATCAATCTCAAAGCTCCTTAATAACATTTTATTATATTAAAACATCTTCCACTATTTGAACTTTGGTCATCCTTAGAATGTAAGATAGTAGATTTGGGGGAGGCCTCCTATAAAGTAACTTAAACGAGATGGTTTTGATGGAGGAATGCCTACTTGTATTGTAGCAATATTTAGCCTATTTTACTTATTTAACCCATTCCTTTGAATTAGAGCTAATAAAACAATGTAAATGTATGTCAATTATGTGATTAACAATCTTATTTTGTTTGTTTATTTATGGGTGATAATATGAAATAAAGTTAAAGTGTATACCTTATAGTTTGAATAACTCTTTCTAAAATGAATTCGTGAAAGTAAGATCTTGGTTCCATATAATTATTTAAGGCATCCTATGAAGCTTGAACACATTATCAAAGAAAACTTGGGCAATTCTAAGTGTTGTGTATGGATAAGACACCAGAATAAAATAATCATACTTTGAGAGGCAGTTTACTACCATTAAAAAAGTAAATTTTCTTTGAGAAGGGGGAAGACCCTATATAAAATCCATAGAAATATTAGCTTATATTTGGGTTAGAATTGAAAGAAGTTACACAAATTCACTTAACTTGTATAAGTCAAACTTATGGTTTTAGCAAATATCACACTTTCAAATAAATTGCTGGATGTCCTCTTTTATATTTTTCCAAAAAAAAAAAACCTTTTTTAAGATGATGTAGAGTTTTAAAATAGCTTTTATGGCTATTCCCATGGATCTCTTCAAGCAAAATTGGAATTAACAAGGAATTCAAAGGAAAGTATATTTTATCTTTGAAAAATATGATCTTATGTTTGTAGCGTTATGGTCCTATGACCTCAACCTTTTGAACTAAATGATAAAACTTCTAAAAATCAAGGTAGTAGTTATTCTTTTTCCCAAATAGGGTTTAACCATTGTAGAATAGAAGATGATATTACTAAGAGTTTAGGTTGCCTTAACCTAAAAAGAGCATCAATAATATGGTTGGATTTACCTTGGTGATAATTAATATTAAATCATATTTAATAAGTTTGATAAGTCACCTTTGTTATGCCTTTGTTGCAATTTTTTGCTCCAATAAATATTTAAGGTTTCACTAGGCTATTTTAATAATAAAGGGTTGACTCAGCAAATAAGAATACCACTTATATATAATAAGTGCTAAAGCCATCAATTCATTTTCATAAGTAAAAAGAGAAAGATTTATACCTTGAATATTAGCACTGAAGTAGGTAATTGGTTGTTTGTTTTGTGAAAATACTACCCTATTTCCTATCCTGAAAGTGTCACACTCAATGATAAAAGGAAGAGTAAAGTCAAGTAATGTTAACACTAAGTTTAAGTCATTACTTCCTTAAGGAAGGAAAAGGCTTGATCGACTACATCATTTCATTAGAAAGCATTTTTTTGAGGTAATTTAGTGAGAGGTTGAGCAATGGTATTGTAATGAGTAATAAATTGATAGTAATACCCAGTTAAGCTAAGGAATCCATGTGGCTTTTTAACAATAAAGGGGCTAGTTGACTAATCATTGCTTATATCTTTTTTGGATTTGCTATGAATCCTTTTTCATAAACAATGTGCCTTAAATATTGGATTTACTGTTGAGCAAAATGATACCTCTCTTTTTTTACAACCAGTTGATTAGTTTTCTATATACAAAAAATAATTTAAACATGTCATAAATACTCATCTTAGACTTGACTTATATTAAAATATCATCAAAGAATACTAAAATAAATTTTCATAATTATTTTTTAAAGAGGTTTTTTATAAGAGCTTGAAATGTAGAAAGAGTATTAAAGAGTCTAAACGACATTACTAAAAATTTATAATGGCCATAATGTATACATAAAGTAGTTTTTGACACATCATTAGGATATACGCAAATTTAGTGATATTTAGATCACAAATCAAGTTTGGTAAACCACTGTGCTCCATTAAGCTCATCCAAAAGTTCTTAAATAATGATATTGAAAATCTATCTTTGATTGTAAGTTAATTGAGCGTTAGATAATTCACACAAAACTGCAAAGACCCATTACCTTTTTTAATAAGAAGCACTAAAGAATAGTACACTCAAATTAGATTGGATAATTTTTTACTCAAGCATCTGAGCCATTAGGTTTTTGATCTCTTATTTTTTGAATGTATGGGTATTTAAAGGATTGAACATTGACTGAAATACTTTTTGGAGACAAATGAATATAGTGATCATAAACCTAACTTGCAAGAACCCTTTAAAGGTTTGGAAAACCTCTAAGTACTTTACCTAAAACCTTTTCCATTATTCACTCTCAATGGCTTGCTTTAGACTAGTTAGATACAATGCTAGTTGTAAAAGCATCCTTTTTTCGTTAGTGTGATGCAAGGCTTGATGGATAGCCTTTTCATTAACCATTTTAGATGGTTTAATTTTGATTCATCATAATATGATTAGTCTTTAGTTAGTTTTGAACTTCATCTCCATATTTTTAAAATTCTAGAGAATTAACCCTAAGGTTTGAAGTTATTGAGCCCCTAAGACAACATTATATCCTTTAAGTGATAAGAGAAGAAAATCAATTTTAAAAAGAGAATCTTAAAAGACCATCGATACCTTTTTATAGATTCCCAAGCTAAAAAGTTGCTTCTCATTGGCCACCATTACTTACATCACAAGGCCTAAGTCAATAGTGAGTTTTACTACCTATGCTACTTGATTATGTAAAAAATTATGGATGAAACCAGAGTCAATAAACACTATAATGGTCACCTCCTTCACCTTGGCTTATACTTTTATGGTTTGAGGAGTTAAGACACCTGTTATAGCATATAAAGAGATCTTAAAATGGTTTGTGCCATTGTCTAATTCCTTTTCTAGTTACAAATCTTCAAAATCATTAGGTTCATGTTCAAGCTCAATAAAGAACAAAAATCATTAGGTTTATGTTCAAGCTCAATAAATAACACGTCCTTGCAATGGTGATTAACTATATGGAAATCATCTTAGTGGAAACAAAGCCCTTGCCATCGACGCTCCTAGAGTTCTATCAGTGTGAAACGATGAATAATGTTGGTAGCAAAGCCATTATTGGAATCAGTTAAACGTCCTCAGAGATTGAAGTTATTGCGATTAGCCCTTAAGGAATTATGTCAAGGGCCTGTTGGTTAGCTTTTTGTTTGTGTTTCCTTGAAGTTTCAATTGTTATAAACTTAAGCTAACTTAATTGCTTCCTTTAAACTCCTAGATCTTTAAGCTTGTACCTTTACCTTTAGGTTCTTTTTTAGCCCACAAACGAATTCTCTCACCCTCTAAGGGTCAATGAGCTTGCCTACTTTGGATAATAAACAATCAAATTGAACCTTGTATTCTCGTAGGTTTCCTATTTGTTTCAATTTGTAAAGATTAATAAAATGTTTTTTTTCAAAGTTGGAGGTACTATACTTGTTGAGGAGGCCCTACTTTAAGTCTTTTTAAGTTAAGTTTAAATGTATCCTTCGTTGTCAAGGATATCGTAATTAAATGTTACTTAGGTTGCTATACATAGCTGATCTTTAAAAGCAATGTTTTGAAATTCAAAAAATTGTTTGATGCGACATATCTTAGAGGATAAGTCCTTAAAGTCATTATAATTCAAAAAATCAAACTTTGCTAATTTAGGGGTAACCCTCTTTCCAATAGCCTCCTCCATAATGTTTTTACCCCTCGGTTATAGATGATTGGTAAAATCTTCTTCCTTAGCATATGATAATTTTGAAAGTTGCTTTATCATTTGTTCTAATCCAACACTTAAGTTAGCCATTTGCCTTTAAAGCTAATGGATGTTAAGGTCTCATTGATCCTTAGCCATTATAAGCTTATTAGCAAAATGTTATAGATTAGGTTGGATTGATGACCTTGACCTTAACCTTAAACACAAGTAAAATGCTTGCAAATTATATTGGGATAGGAAAAAGGAAGAGTAGATATTGCAAAAGCAATATAGATTTAATTGAATAAAAATTCATATCCTCTTTTATTTAATACTCGCCTTTATATAGAGACAAAAAAAAAAATCATAAAAACAAGTATATCTACAATATGTAGAATAAATATTATAAATAGATGAATAATAACTAAATTCTAGTACTTACATGCGTTTCTAACACATTCTCACCCTTACTTGAACGAGGCTTATACTAGAAAATATTATCAAGATATTAATAAGTTGACATATGACAAATATAAGTCTATATATTATAATATAAGAATATAAATATGCATTAATAATTATAATAATATAAAATAAGTTTGAGTCAATCTTACATCAAATATTTTTGTGCACCTAAATCATAAATAGAAATTCAAGGTTGAGAATAAAAGGCATGGTGTGGGAATAACTAGGGAGGGCAGGTCTTGCGGAGCCATCCACAGGTAGAAAAGGTGTACAAAAACTTTAAAATTGGAGCACAAAAATAGCACAGCTAATTAATTACCCAAAATAGAGTGACCACCTTCCATTACACAGAATGCAATAAAACCGAACCCCTCAATGCCCAGGTCGTTCCAGTCATGTGTCCTACATCTGGACCATCAATTCTTTTAATTGGTCCATTTCTGTTCTGCAAACGAAAAGAAGAAAAAAAAAAGAAAAATCAAATTGGTTATGAAAAACCTCACTTTTTTATTCTTAAATTTTTATTACACCTAAGGGACAGAAATGGGAAGGCCCGTCTAGCAGCCACAGATGACTTGGCAGCCTCAAACGTGTTAGGTTAGACGGCAGATGTCGAGCTTGTCAGTTGTCGGTTTACGGTTTATGCCGGGAAATTTCTTTTACTTTTATTAAAACTTTTTTTATATTCAATTTTAAGAGAATAAAAAATATATATATAAACTGATGTTTTCTTTATTTTTTTACCCCTTAAAAAATACATTAAAAGGTTTAAAGAAAAACAAAATTGGGATAAAAAAACCAATATGTTCCGCTTTCCCACGTCCTATCGCCCTCTTTTCCTTACCTTTCTTGTCCGTTTCTTGCATTGCTTTCCTCTGTCTCTCCGTCTCTATCTGTTCTCCAAAGCTTTTTCCATTTGTTAACCTCTTCTTTGTCTTTTTGCATTTCTTCATCTGAAGTTTCATTAATCCATTATGGAATCTAGGAACGCCCGCAATTTCCCTTTTTCCCATCCATGAATTGCTTTCTATTTTCCTTTTCTTTTGGGGGGGGTCAATGTAGGTTGATTTTATCAAAATCTGGGTGTTCTGGCTCTGAGTCTTTGAGTGGAAATCTGGGGCTTTTTGTTTTTGGTTCTTTAAATTGAAGGATGTAATTGGGAAGAGTTTCTTTTTTATTTCTTTTCCATAAATATTCTAGCTTTGTCTTTCAGTTTTATGTGTTTTAATTTTCTTTTTCATTATTTGGATTCTTCCTTGTTTTCTTTTTATGTGTGTCATTGTCATTTTCCAATTCAACGGACATTCGATGCCTCAGGTTGTGTAGAAGTAAAGGTCCCTCTGCAAAACGTATCTATGGAGATTTTAAGTTAGCAAATCTGTTGGGGTTTTGAGTTGAATATCTTGGTGGATATGAGACAAGCCGTTAGCAAGGAGCTAATTGGGTTTGCATTTTGATAAAGATAGCAGTTTTCAGCTTCTGGTTTGGCCTGTTCAACAATGGAGAAATCCAAGACCGATCATATGGTTGGTGGTAAGTTTAAGCTGGGAAGGAAGATCGGGAGTGGATCCTTCGGGGAGCTTTATCTGGGTAAGCTTTATCATAATTAGTTCTTTTGATGTTAAAGTTTACCAATATAATTGCGGCCTTCTTCGTCCAATAATATGAGATTGGGGTGATTTGATTTGGATTTTCTTTATAGGTATAAATGTGCAAACTGGAGAGGAAGTTGCTGTTAAGCTGGTATGTGATATGATGGTTAATTCATTTTGATTCAGATTTTGTAGGAATGGTTATTTGGGTCATTATTCATTCATAATTTTGTGGTTTCTGCTGGTATGGTGATGTTAGTTTGCTTGTGATCACAATTGTATTTTAGAGATCAATTTCATATTTGTTATCCATGTTTATTCATATCATCTTATATTGATAGTGCTTCTGCTCGTACTGACACGGTAATACTTGTTGCTTCATCTGTGCTGTAGATTAGTTGGTACCGTTTTCACTTTAAACTATGTTGGACTTGTTCATGACTTTGAATTTCTTTAGATGTAGCACCTGAAACGTGCCAGGACACTGGTTTAAAGAAACACATCTTTAGATCTCAGAACCTATATAGGTACTGGCAGTCCCACTGACAGTGGCAAACTTCTATAACAAAAAGTCCTGATTTCAATCTTGGTGAAGAAAATTTTGAATGGTCATTTAGACGTTGAAGATGTCTAAGCAAATGATGCGAGAACTTGCTATTTTGTCCACCCTAAGCTATGTGACTGTCTTGAAAAGTGATGCATGTCTTAAGTCCTTCTTAAATCTCCTTCTCTCTCTCTCTCTCTCTCTCTCTCTCTCTCTTCTCTGAACTTGCACATTACATGATCCTCTTTTTAGTGCAATCTGATCCCCTGTTATTCTTAATTTCAGGAATCTGTCAAGACCAAGCACCCACAACTTCATTACGAATCAAAGTTGTATATGCTTCTCCAAGGGGGAAGTAAGTCTCCCTCTCTCTCTCTCTCTCTCTCTCTCTCTCTACACAAATGGCCACACCATGATTGTATCTTCTGAGCCAGCAGGGTGGTTTTTACTCTAGTACATTGTTTTTTTTTTCCTTAAAAACACTTTTTATTTTCTTATTTTATAAATTGCATCTTCATGTTAAAGTAACTTTGCCTAGTGTTTTCTTTTTTTTTTTTTCAATTTAATTCTAGTACTGAAAGGAAAACATTTTTAAAAAGTTTCTTTTTGTAAAAACAATTAGTTTACTATGATTTCATTTGTTGAAGCTGGAATTCCTCATCTCAAGTGGTTTGGAGTTGAGGGAGATTACAATGTCATGGTAATTGACCTTCTTGGACCAAGTTTGGAAGATTTATTCAACTATTGCAACAGGAAATTTTCATTGAAAACAGTGTTGATGCTTGCAGACCAACTGGTAAGGACACATTGTTACCTCTTGTTAAATGGCAATTTAAATGCATGAGATAATGGTTTTCCCCTTGTTTTCATTTGCTTCAGATTAACAGAGTTGAATGCATGCATTCTAGAGGTTTTTTGCACCGTGATATAAAGCCTGACAACTTTTTAATGGGCCTGGGCCGAAAAGCAAATCAGGTACTTGCTCCTGTGTGCTTTTTGCTTTCTTTTTTATGAGGAAAATGATTTGTGTATGTCATCACAATGGCAAAATTGAGCATTTTGAATTTTGTGTGAGACGAAATATCTTTGCTGACATAGAAACTTCTTTTAGCACTGTTGAATAGAATAAAGTTTTCCTTAGTTGATTGTTGAGACAGACTTTTTTCTGCTTTATTTCTATGTGTTTTTTTTTTTTTTTATAATTGCTGCTTTATTTGTGTATTACCTATCACCACCTTTTCAACTTTTTATTTGTGCCATAATCAGTTTATGTATCCCATACATCTGAATGGTTTAATACCAATGGAAAAAATTTTCACTATGAGCAGAATAATAGGTGCTATGCCATAATTATAGTTTCACTGGTGCACACACGATGGCCTCTTTTAACAACTGTTGTTTTCCTAATGTGCCTTTTTTATTTTCCTTTGTGCATGTGTGCTATATTTAGTTTGACTTTTACCATTATGCCCAGACTATGTTCCAGATCTCTGATTTTGTAAGGTGAAACTTTTTCACATTTCAGCTGATTATGTTTATACCTTTTTGTTATCTCTGTCATCTTATTGTAGGTCTATGTCATTGACTTTGGCCTTGCAAAGAAGTACAAGGATCTTCAGACTCACAAGCACATTCCCTATAGGTAAGTTATTCATGTTTATGCTACAGTACGGTATGGAAATATGGGAAAACAATAATGTGATGTTATCCATCAACAAAGTTAGCTTAAATAACAACTTCATCCACATTTATCTTTTTTTTCCAGTGGTTTACTGACACTTAGTTTGGGGAAATTTTCCTTCTTGTTGCCCCTATTTATTTGTCACTCATTTCTTTCTTGTTTGATTTCTCCTCTTCCTCCTTTACCTGTCCCCTTTCACCTATTATTTTTATTGTTTCCTTCCAGCATAAAAGAATACTTATAAGGCTTTTGGTTGCAGAGAAAATAAGAACCTCACTGGAACAGCTCGCTATGCTAGTGTCAACACCCACCTTGGAGTTGGTCAGTTGCATTTTATGAAGAATTGCAAACTATTAACAGAAAATAGATTTCAAGATAAATAGATTTATATGTCTATGATTCGAGGATTCTGATTCTAATTGCAGAACAAAGCAGGCGGGATGATTTGGAGTCTCTTGGTTATGTCCTTATGTATTTCCTAAGAGGAAGGTTGAGTATAAAATAGCAATTGATTAATTCAATTCTTTTCTATTTTTTCATGGACATTAACATAGTTCATTCTGTATATGTTTTGAAGCATTTCTGCCTACTGATTAACTATTTTCTGTTCTGGGCTTTAGTCTTCCCTGGCAGGGATTAAAGGCTGGCACAAAGAAGCAAAAGTATGACAAGATCAGTGAAAAGAAAGTTTCAACCCCCATAGAGGTATGATAGTTGAATGTGAGGAATTTCAGTAAAAGGAACCCAAAATCAAGAGTATCATGAAAAATTCAGTTAAATGCCATGGCCAAAGTTTGATGCCCTGTTATAATGGTCTCTGTTGCCTAGTTTGATCTTTGGATTTAAACAGACTTGGCATTGAATTGAGCCAGCTTGAACTTTAAAGGTTATCTTAGATTAGGCCTAGACTTGATGCATGTTATTCTAGCAAAGCATTACACATGCAAGATTTTTCTTCTAATAAAAAAATGTATTATATAGTCATTGTGTGGGTTCATCAGTATTTCTCTAACAAAGACTTCGTGATATGCCTCTCTCATTAGTCTTTGCGTAGGGTTTAATTCTGAATAGATATTGAGTAAACTCAGTACAACACTAGTCCCCAGTTATTTGTAAGTGTAGTTTGTGCTCAAACATTTTTAATTTTACCATGCCATGAAACAGGTTCTTTGTAAATCATACCCATCTGAGTTTGTATCCTACTTCCATTACTGCCGATCATTGCGCTTTGAAGATAAACCAGACTATTCATATTTGAAGAGGCTTTTTCGAGATTTATTTATTCGAGAAGGTATACTGGTTAACTTATAATATTCTATTTCTGTTTCTGTTCAGTTTTAAGATTTCTTGTTAGTCTATTAGCTTCATATTTCAACATCAATGCTGATGCAGGTTACCAGTTCGACTATGTGTTTGATTGGACTGTTTTGAAGTACCCCCAGATTAGTGGCAGTTCCAGACCACGGGTGAGAGCCTGAAAACTTGTGAGCCCGACTTTCTGGTCTTCTGGGATATCTACTTACTTTAGTCATTGCCTCTTTCCAGCATTCCAGTGGGAAACCTGGCCATGCAGGGCCATCTGCGGAAACACCAGCAGAAAGGGTCTCAGGCATGTTCCCCTCCAAATAAAGCTGGATCTAAAATTTCATTCCTACCTTTTTGAAACTCTAGGCTTCACCCAATTGTAGACCTCAATATTGCCTTGGATTTTTGTCCACCATGAAGTTTAGCACGTGCAAATCTTGAGCTTGGATATGGATTAATGTTGTTTTCTTACACTCACTTAAGATGAGAAATAACTTGAATTACTCACCCTTTGTGAAATGAAGCATACACATTAGCTAGATGATAACTGTATTTCCTGCAGCAAAATGCTTTCCTTCTATGATATATTATCTGATTCCTCATGTAGAAGGCATTCCCAACTTTTGTCCTTTTGGCCCCAGAGGTTTATTTATTTTTCACAATTCTGCCTGTCATTAATATTTTTGGCAATTTTCCATCCAGTCGGGAAGGAAATACGAGAAAGATTTTCCGGTGCAGTAGATGCATTTTCCACTAAGAAAATAGCTGGCTCTAGCCCACTTGATAATTCCAGACGCAGGAGTTCAGACATTGTAAGTTTCCTAGCTGAATATATTTTATGTACATATTTTCAAATTAAATTTTATATGAAGTGGTGTCCCATGTTTGATTTTTTTTTTTTTTAATAAGGGATGAAAAAGAGGTATTTTTAGGCTGATTTGTTTGCTTTTGTTATCTTTAAAATATCATGCCTCTGAAAATTACATTGAGTAGCTTGTCTATTTTACAAAAATGTAGTATAAATCTCCATTAATAGAGAAAAGGTGGAATAAAAAGATTTTACTTGCTTTTGAAGAGCCTCATCAAGAACCTTTTGTGGCATTTGCAGCAACTTGAGCCAGAAAAAGGGCGCAGTTCCTCTCGGTATGGCAGCACCGCAAGAAAAGCTGTTATCTCAAGTAGCAGACCAAGTTCCTCTGGTGAAACTGGTGAAAATCGCTCAGGCAGATTACTATCAAGTGGTGGACGTCTGGCTCTAGCACAAAAATTCCAGCCAGTGGGGCACGAGCACAAATCCTCTCACAGTCGTGCTGCTGCAGCTGCTAAAGGTGCTCGTGATGACACCTTTCGGAGCTTTGAATTCCTCTCGGTAAAGAAGTGACCAGAAGCTGATGATACAAGAAGGAGATACAGAATCCTGCATCAAAAGATAATGGACGCAAGTCTTCCATGCCAACCTCCTTTGGAATTCGTGATGCCCACGTTTGTAGATGGGATCATATCACCAAGTCAACTCCATGGTCGTTCTGCAGCCTTTAAAAAACAAACATTTCCGATTTCGCTTCCAGATTCCCTTGTTTTCGCCGCTCAAGAGTTTCTGACCACTGTAACGTGTTCCAGATGCATCCAATAAGAACAGAATTATGTACTCGAATTTTCACTGACTTTACTTTTGGAAACTTCGGAGTTGTATAAAACTCTTATGCCTTTTGTGCACGCCTTGTCAGATCGTATTAAAAGGATTGGTTGTACGGTATCCCCCATCTGCAGTTTCTGCAAAGATGAATCATCGCTCCCAACATGTTTTGGCCTTTTCTTTAGACATCCTCCTCCTTGGTTTGTCTTTCTTCAGTGAAGGAGGGGGAAGAGAGGGTGAGAGGTGATCGGGTTGTCAAAAACGGTACACGTGTAACTTTGTTCTCAATATAGCAGTCTTCACTTTTCAGTGACAGATTTGGGTTATACAAAATAACAGATTTTTTTTTTCAGCTTATGGAAGCTATCTGAATTCTCTACCAACTGAAAAACAATAATCCATCGCTCATGCCACTAAGGCAACTTTTTCGCTTAGGCTCCACCCCAGTTAACAACACAAGATTAATCCAACAGCATGACATTCTCCAGGAATAACAGTTAAGGTATAAAAGTTACAAGCCGAACGGGATGAAATTATGTACATCAATACCCTCTCGTGGAGAATCGACTTGAATGAATGGCCCTCTTAAGGTAGAATGAAAGCATGGATTCTCATTTTCATTTCCACTTGTCAATGTCTCAAAGATGCCAACCTCTTCTCGAGTTCATCAATTCCGGAACTGCAATGTAGAATCAACAGTAAGCAAGACTAAGAAATTGCTTGATTTTTTTTTTTTTTTTGGGAAGCTATAGTGGGGTGTGGGCACGAACACCTCCTTTTTCAAACAAAGACGGTGCACGAAATCTTCTATATTTGAAATTGGAAGGCAACAACAGACTGTAAGGCCTGTCATAAATTGCCTTCACATAAAAAATTCTGGCTCCCTTTAGATCATCAAATAATGGGACAAAAATACCTGCTGACATCTTCTTTCTTCTTCCCAGCAATTTTACCCCTTGGTGCTGCCGACAGCTACAAAATTTGAATTCAAGTCAGCATCAAACAGTAAGGAAACATGACGAAGTGAAAAGTTCCCAAATGAATACTTAAACTGACCTGTGAAGCAACATCAACACCAATTTCATCTAGCACCTGCCAAGAAATAAATAAATGATAGAAAAAAACAGAGAGAGAGAAAAACCGGTCAGTTCCTTGCTTAGTGAATGCTGATTAGCAAGTAATATTCAGAAGTAAATCTCCTCCATTGTGTCCAGAATGCTCATTAGTAGCCAGCATCTTCAGTCCTTTTCCTTGTTCTAAAGTCAATAGCAAGTGCACAACCACATAAGTTATTGTCTACCATTGTACCCATCAAGAGTGACAAATTCGAAGATGGTATCTTATCATTTTTTCCTATTCAAGGCTCAAGGTTTTACTACCAGAAGACTAGAGACGTCATACGAGGAGATACAACCAGAAATGCACCACATAGCCTATCAAAATTAATGCATTCTTGATCATCATATGTATAAATTTATCATAAAAGGCATATGGGAATCCTTTTTATGAAAGTTCCACTTGAAAGTATATTAACAGCAATAGTATGATAATTACTGGACAAAGTACAACAGAAAAGAAGCCCACCTGACTTGTTAGCTCTTCAGACTCCTCTTCAGCCCCATCATCATCCATGGCATCATCTATGGCATCTGACATCATTTCAGTCTGCAAAGCATAGGTAACAGACCAATAAGCACCTTTAACATGGAAACCAAGATGACAAGAATAAACTTATGCTTCACATTGGATTTATTGTCAATTAGGATTATTTTGATCTTACAGTCATATCCATCTGAGCTGACTGCTTCTGAAAGTCCTGGATAACCTTCATTTGCTTTGCAGGGGCCATTTGCTGCAAATAACTCATAAAATTGTTTTAAAAGACAGAATTACCCAAACTAGAGGTAAAGGAAAAGGAGAAAAAGAAAGAGATGCCTGCACACCAACTTATGGGATTTCACTTATATGGTAAGAAAACATAAAGTACCACCAGAATTCCAGAAACTTATAAATTACAATTGTAATTAGCACCCATCCTACCACCTCAAGATATATGGATAAATATATTTGTCATTCTCATACTAAATCAGAGTATGGGTAGATGTTACTGACCTTATTCATGGATGCCATTGCCTTACTGGCACCTTTCAAACCAGTGGCAACTGAAGACTGAGCATGCATTGCCTGAAGAAGGGAACAAAGCACTGTTAACAGCACATCTCCCAAGGATTAAAGGGAAGAAGCTCTATCATGCGCTCTCTATTTTCATGTGCACTTTAAGAATTTGGCAGAGTACCTGTGTATGAGTTGCTAGGCCTCTTATTTGAGCTCGGCTACCTTGTAAGTTAGTTATTTGCTGCCTAAGCCTGACTAGTTGCCGTGCTAAAATTTTAGTTGCAGCCTACAGGATCCATATACAGAAAACAAAACAATGCATCAGAAAGTGGAATGGGAAAACAGTAGCCCGCCTTAAGTTAAAGGAAACAGATTTTGGATAGGAGTACTGCAAATAATTGCTACAAAGGACGTGTAATAGTAAGTAGGCATCAAAAGCAATATTACCAAAAAAAGAGAGTAATTCAAAACCATTGAAAACTTTCCTCTTTTTTTTTTCTTTATTTTTTATAACTTTTCAAATGCCAAAAGTGATAAGAAAGTAAAATTTCCAAAATACAATAATAAGAAAAAAAAAAAAGAGTCCAAGTCAAACAGAAATGTATGACGCACCTCATTTCCAGTCTTAGCTGTTCTTTTTATTTCTGCAATAAGTTTCTTTTCCTGACATAAGGAAACAACGTAAGATCTAATAGCAAAAACCTTTGAAATGAGGACCCAAAAACTATTGACAAAACTTAAAATGAGGGACATAGTTCAAAACCATCAACATACTTCTGATTGCAGCTGTCCAATTTCCTTCTCCATACCTGAATCAAATTAAATCCAGAAAATAAATAAATGAGACTGAAAAAACCTTGGCCCAGCCTCAAGTCTAGCTACACCATATTGCTTGGTCATTCTCCAACATCATTCAGTGGCACAAGAAACTCAATAAATCCCGACAAAATAATCAAAAATAAATAAATAAATAAATAAACATAAAAATTTGCAAAAATACCTCTAGTAGCATGCTGCACATCCCTCTTACTCTGCCGAACTGTCTCTGCAATACGAAACAAAAGACTTTACGTATCATTTCCGATTTATACAAAAGAACAAATTAATCAGATCTGTAAACTCGAACTCTAATAACAACAACACGAACTGAAAGTCAACTAAAAATTCAGCCAAAAAAATTAAATAAAGAATATTTAAACGAACTCTATTCTATCAAGCAATGATTGAAAATTGTTCCAGTAAAATATCCAATTCAGAAAATTAAAAAAAAAAAACAGAAAAGGAAAAGTCAAACCTTTAGGGTCAGTTTTCTTTCTGAAAACGTTCATTTTTTTTTCTTTTTTGGAGAGAGGGAAGATTGATTTTCCTAAGAGAGTGAAGAAGGTGCGAAGAAACAGATAGAGATGCAGGATGCGTTTGGCAGAACGTGTGAGGAGAGCCGCGTCTTATATTTCTACGTTGACGAAGGATAGCTTAACCGTAATTCTTCTTGTCTTTTGCTTATAGCTATTTTCGAAAAAAATAAAATAAAAGAATTAATTTCATCCGTTAGACTGTTTTTTAATTATGTTTATTTGTTTTTTAATTCACACAATATATTAATTTATTAATTAAATTTTATTCATCATATTAAAAAATTTAGTAATTATATTTATTTTATTTTTTAATTTATTCAACAAATTTATTTATTAGTTAAATTTAATTAATATTAAATATTTTTTTATTAATTACAACTATACGATAACAATTCATATGGTACGTAACTACATAACAAATGTATCTTCCTTTCGTATCTACATCATTATATTTTAAAATGTTAAAATTTTTTAATTTTTTTAAAAAATTAATAAAATAAAAAATATTTTTAAATATTATAAAAATATGAAAGAGTAATATACTAGTAAGAAAAATATATTTATACGAGTGATTATTACTTTGAATAAATTTAAAAAATATAATTACAAATATTTTTTAATATAATTAATTAAATTTAATTAATAAATTATTATGTGGATAAATTAAAAAATAGGTAAATATAATTTTAAAAGATGCGGTGAATGAAATTATTTTTTGGCTTTTTTTTTTTTTTTTTCCGTCTCTCGGTTGCATCAGGTAGGTATTATAGGCAAATTTAACCCCTCATTATCGGTGACCGCGTAAAAGGAAAAACACCTCCAAAATAATCATCAAATCATTGCATCAGTTATGATTTTATACCAGTCAACTCTCTGATTGAACGATTGCGTTAGCGTGTCCGCGTGTGGTGCGATCGTTTGTATAGAATAACTTCTTAAGAGCTGACCCCACCCAAGAAGTCTGTGACTCAGACTCAGTGGGCCCTCTCGGCTGCTAATATATATATCCATGTGGCGGTTTCGGACTGATGACAACAACACAGCCCCCAAAAAAGGCGCGTTTTCTGCCAACGCCCTCCTCCCCATCCTCGGCCGCCTCCGGGACAATTAGAAGCAATACTTTACTGCTAGATTTTTTTTTTTATTTTTTTTTGAGTTTTTACTGCTTAAAATTCAAAACACCGTTTATCGCGGGTTTCCAGTTCTTTCTAGGAGCAACAGCTCTTAAGCCTGTGCCGTTCTACTGCAGGTTCTTCCAGGGTTTTGGCGGGTTAAAGAGATAGTTAGCGGCCTGTTTGG
Source organism: Ceriops tagal (assembly GCA_021533255.1). Classification (NCBI taxonomy): domain Eukaryota; kingdom Viridiplantae; phylum Streptophyta; class Magnoliopsida; order Malpighiales; family Rhizophoraceae; genus Ceriops; species Ceriops tagal. Next base: position 3,887,593 of record CM038600.1, read on the forward strand.
CTGCTTGGCTAGTCTTGATTTGGATTCTTGGCTCTTCTTGTTTCTTGTAACACCAAGAACCGGAAGCGGAGAACCTGGAGCAGTCTTGATTTTTGGGTTACTCTAACTGCCTGTGCTTTGTGTGTGTGTGTGTGTTTTTTTTTTTTAAAGCCAGAATTTTATTGCGACCTTTCCCAGGACCATTGAAGAATTAGGGTTTCTATGGGCGCGATTGTTGTTAATTGTTTCGCTTTTTGGAGATAACTAAGGTTGAGAATTGGTGGTCGTGAAGGGAAAGAGGAGAAGAGGGGATGGATATTGATAAAGTAGGAGGTGATGATAATGGGGCTTGTTTGGATCCTGAACTTTTGCAGCTCCCGGAAGTGCCTTCTTTTGTTCTCAAAGACAGTCCTGGACTAGCCGAGGACCTGTTCTCTCAGTGGCTCTCCCTTCCAGACACTTTTCTCCCGGTATTTTATTTATTTATTTATTATTATTATTATTGTTGTTGTTGTTGTTGTTGTTTATATTTTTCTCATCAGTTTTTTCTGCAGAGATGATATTATTTATTTATTTATTTTGGCTTCCATTTTGGTCTATCTGGTTTTGCTTTCCTCATGCGGTGATGGTCTATTTTAACTCACGTTTGTGCAGGTTAAATGTTTAATTGATGATGCAAAATCCAGCAATCCAATTAATGTGCTGGGGATGTGTGTTAATGCTACAAATAGTGGGAACAGTTCTTTACCCTCCATGTTTCCTGCTGGTAGTGCACCGCCACTATCGCCCAGAAGTTCAACTGATTCTCCACGCTCATTTAAGCAGAAAATGAGCCCTTCCTCCCCGCCGAATCCATCAAAATTAGTTAAGGAACAAATACGAGAAGTCATACCTCAGGTTTAACCTGCTGCCAGTAGCTTCTGAGCTCAGCCTCATTTTATTGTCGTATTAAAAGCGAATATGTTCAAGTTATAACTTAAGGATAACGACTCGTTTGTTTGCAGTTCTATTTCCAAAATGGTTGTCCACCAACTAGTGAACTGAAAGAACAATGTCTTTCTAGAATTAGTCACTTTTTCAATGATCATCCGGATGGACTGCAGATAGATGGTTAGAATCATTACCAATCTGTTGCTTTCTCCTTTATCTTCAAGTATGATTTTTGTTTTTACCATTTTGACTTGCTATTTGTATTTTGTATATGTCCTTAGGACATTAAGATAGAGGAAAAAAGAAGAAGGAATTTATTTTAAAGTAGGTGATATTAATTCTTTTTCTGTGCAGAATTTAAATATGTGACAAAGGAAATATGCAAGCTTCCGTCATTCTTCTGCTTGGCACTTTTTAGAAATATTGATACAAATTTCACTGGGAAAGTGACCAGGTATGGACTTTCACTATGTTTTTTAATATCTTTTCTTTTATTATGTTAAAGGAGCTCAAATCCTTGGATCTGGCCAGCAACATTTCCAATTCCACTTTTAGAAACATGTTGTCCTGTTGCAATGGTTGATACATGGCAGCAACATCTTAGCATTTTATTTTTTTTATTTTTATAGTGTACAGGCCAGTAATTTGTAGTGTACTCATGGCTTTGCCATCATAAGGTTATGTGCTATTCTGCATATGGTTGGATGGTGAACTTCTTTTCTTTTCTTAATGACATATTTTACAGCCATGGAGTGATTTTTTTTATTGGACTTGAGGTGATTTATCTAGCAATCTCTGTTTTGAACTGTGATTTGGTTGGAGTTAACTGTTTTGTGATTTATTAATCATGGATTCCTTCTCTGTCTGAGCTAGAGCATTATTTGTGGGATGCCTTTGAGATTTTTGACATGGTGGAAGCGAGGAGTGTAAACTAATCTGCTGTTTATAAGAGGAAGTACTAATCTTGGATTATCCATAAGTGTTAATGCTGTATTATGCTTATTCACTTCATGATTGGTTGTCTTGGAATTAGAAAGGAAAGGGGTACAATGGAATCAATGAATTGATTTCTTTTGTAATGATAGCAAATCTGACACCTTATAAGTCCATAGAAAAGATTTCTTTTGTAATGGTCCAGTGGGATATGGAACTAACTTGGACATTCCGTGAATCCTTCCCAGTTCAAGTAATTGTTAGCAACGAGATGCTTATTCCATTATTGGAAGGCCAACTGATGGTCAATTAACAAGAAATGTCACATTTATCAGGCCATCAAATCATCATCATGGTGATTTCAGGATCATATTATAATATTGCCAAGAAGCCATTTTTACTTGATCCGTCACCTAACTGAATTATTGTCATCTGTAGTACTGTTGCCAAATTTAATACCTATCTGAAATTTTTGTCCTTTATAGGACTCTTCAGTGGATTATATACATATTAGTTAGAGGTTGCCAAAATTGTAAGAATTTCATGTTCCTGAATTATGACGTCAGTAATATCCATATCTTTAGTTCTTGACTGCATGCCATTGTGTTCTACAAAGAAATGATTGTGTTGCTTAAACATTTTTCTTTTGGCATATTCCTATTGAATGATGCTTGGTGTGTCTACTTTGAATTGTATGTCTTTCTTACTAACATCATTTACTTGCAGAGATGCATTCATCAAATATTGGGTGGATGGCAATATGCTGACAATGGATACAGCAACTCAAATTTTCCATATCTTAAAGCAGCCAGATTGCAAATATCTCACTCAGGTTATCTAGCAATCTTTATGCATTCTCTGTGCATTTATTGGGCATGTGGCAATTGCTTAGCAGTAGCTGATTTATAAAGCAGTTTTGTTTGCTATGCTTTTCCAGCAATTAAATTAGCACATTTTCCAAATTTTTGGTTATGTGCAGGCTGACTTCATACTTGTTCTTCAAGAACTTTTAGCAACACATCCAGGATTGGAGTTCTTACGTACCACACAAGAATTTCAAGAAAGATATGGTATATACTGATTCCATTTAATTTAGTTTAGCACTAAACCTTTGGAACATTGACTGTGGTATTGAACTTTTTATCAAGAATGAAGAGTGGGTATCATGCAAATTTTATTAAAAAATGATTACTTGAATTTATCAGGAATGAAGAACCAGTAATCTCTCTCTCTATCTCTTTGTGACAATTGAACAGGAATTTATGATAGTCACACAATTCACCACATACCTCGTTTGGTATATGTTGACCACATTACTGGCATTGGTTGATAACTTAAGCCCAATATCACAAATAATCTTTTGCTATGTTTATTATGGTTAATTGACAGTTCCTTGTGATTAGTCCATACTCCCCAGCTGTCTATAACCATGATAAACATCATTAAAAGGAAAAGGAAATAAAATAATCCAAAGGAAAAGGACATTGTTGCCTTTCTTTGTATGCCCATACACATACAATACTTTGCATATGCATTTACTTTCAAATCTGGTTATCTAAGATGGAGTTTTGAGTTGAAGTAAAATTTTATGCAATATCAGACAAATTGCTGAGTTAAGTTTATACATGAGGTGAACAGTTAGGTGATAACATATGAAGCTGTAAGAAGTCTAACTGAATTAACTAACTTTTCAATAGTCATCCAATCTATCAATGTAATCATTAGTAATTCACTATTGTGTAAGAGATGCATTTACTACTGAGTTGTACTGCATTTTCCTCCTTGGCAGCTCCTCAGTAGACATATTTTATAAACTCAATCATTATTGTTATCTTTGCTTGCAAATTAATTTGTTCTTAATTTCTTGAAATTTCATTAACCATTTTAAATTCATGTGGTCGTGGGCAGCTGAAACTGTGATATACAGAATTTTTTATTATGTCAATAGCTCAGGAAATGGCCGTCTTACTCTGAGGGAGCTGAAACGTGGCAATCTAATTGCTGCCATGCAACATGTAGATGAGGAAGAGGACATTAACAAAGTTCTGAGGTTGGTGTGTTGTACTGTTAGCTGATTCATTTACATGGACTTATTTTGAAAATGGAACCATGGACATCCAGTGTAAACCAGGAGAAGCAACCATCTGTTATTCTCTGACGTCAATTAGCCCTAGCACAAGCTTGCAATAATATAATAAACCCAGATAACAAGTTTTTCCACAATAATTTAATAAAACCAGATACAAGTTTTTCCACAGTATCATTGTGCCTTCTACAAACAAACATTAGTTAAACTATTGCTAATGCGAGTTGGCTTGTACTCTTTCATTTCAGGTTCTTTTCTTATGAACATTTTTATGTTATATACTGCAAGTTCTGGGAGCTAGATACAGACCATGATTTCTTAATAGATAGAGAGAATCTTATCAAATATGGTAACCACTCCCTCACATACAGGATCGTGGAAAGAATATTTTCACAGGTTAGTGGTGCCATGCATTTTCCTTGCTTTAAGTTTGGATCAAGTTGACTTTGCTTTCATGTGTAAGGAAAATTTGTTCTAGTTATCAATTGAAATTTTGCATATTGTTTGTGTTGTGTTTGTTCTTTATTTCACCTCAGGTGCCAAGGAGGTTTAATAGCAATGTTGAAGGGAAGATGTGTTATGAAGATTTCGTTTATTTCATACTTTCAGAAGAGGACAAATCATCTGAGCCTAGTCTTCAATTTTGGTGCGATTTAATTTCTTTTTTCTTAATTCCTACTAGTTTAACTCCTAGGCAATATCTAGAAGGAGAAGATTTTACATAATTTTGTGTGTTTATAGCAAATATCAGTCTTGTTATAGTTTTTACTCTGTTCAATTAAAAAAAATTAACAAATAAGCTGGGGAAAGGATGCAAACGCTAAGCCAATGGAAATGTGATCTGGTTAGATCAAGGCTATGTATGGGTTGGTCCATTAAGCTTTTTATTGATGACAAGCCACTGATCTCCCTTGCAACCCTTGCCTGTGCCACTGGCAACGTCTAATCAAAGGGTCATAATTCCCATTGGCTCTGCTTCTCGTACAAGTGTCTCCAAAGGCTTGTTCTATCTTGTGTCAAGGCTCCATAATTCCTACTGTCTGATTACCCATTCTGCAGAAGTTATTTCATTTATATTGGCTATGTGTCCCTTATCTTAGCAAGTTCTATTTGCAGGTTCAAGTGCATAGATTTGGATGAAAATGGTGTGTTAACTGCCAATGAAATGCAATACTTTTATGAAGAGCAGCTGCATCGAATGGAATGTGTGATGCAGGAGCCTGTGTTATTTGAGGATATCTTATGTCAAATAGTTGACATGATTGCCCCAGAGGTTGCTTTTTTTTTTTTTATATGCTGGAATCTTCTTTCTTTTTGGTTTGCTTATTTGTTCTGACATGGTCATGTTTACAGAGGGAAGGTTATATCACACTGCATGACTTCAAACGAAGCAAACTTTCAGGACATGTTTTCAATATGCTTTTCAATCTCAATAAGTTTATGGCTTTTGAATTTCGTGACCCATTTCTTATTCACCAGGTATATTATCATGTTATACTGATCCCTGGCTGCTGAATGGTAACATATTGCAGTTTTTTTTTTTCTCGAAGTACATTTGTGATTTGCAGTTTTGCTGTCTTCAGGAACATGAGAATCCATCTTTGACAGAGTGGGATCGCTTCGCACGCAGGGAGTACTTCAGGCTTCCAATGGAAGAAGATGTTGAGGATGTCTCTAATGGAAGCACAGAAGTTTGGGATGAACCACCGGAGGCTCCTTTCTAAGTGAATGAGGTAACTTTTCCTAGAGAGCAGAATATCTAAATTTGAAGTTTTTTTGTTTGCGCATGTTTTTCATTGCTTGTCATGATTTTTGTTTCTTAAATTGCAAGTGCATACTCAGATTACAAGAGTTTTACAATTAGACTCACATGGGATAAATTGAAAATGTTTTTGAATGTCTTCCAGTCACCTTGTTGTAGTGGGAAATATTGATTTTCAACTGCTGAGCAACAGCAAAACTTCTTCGACCATAATTTTACATTTATACTCCTATGTTTATCTGTACTTTGAGCTCAATTTTGATGAGCTTTGTGTTTCTGCAGTTGCCTGCTGCCTGCTTTTCTAAGCCACAGCTTTGAATGATGATTCCTTGTTGGATACGTGCCTTGGGCAAAACACATTCAAATCTGTCCCACAGGCGGGCTTTTCAAGCTTCTCAAGACTTGATGCACATATTAGGTGGATAAGAATCATGCTCGCCTTTGTGAAATCAAGTCAAGATGCACGTTCTAAAATGCCATCGTCAGGAATTCCCGATGTGCAAAGATGTCTGCTGTCTGGTGATCAAACAGGCATTGCCTGGTTAAATAGAAGGCAAAATCTTATATGGTGGGGTATTGGGCAGCTAATAGCTTCTTTCTAAATCCAGGAAATCAATTCCATTCTGGTTATTTCTTGTACTTCGGTTCGCTATGTATTGGGTAAGCCGTATTCTCCATTCTTAGCCAGCTGCCTGCTATCATATACCGTGATTCTGGCTTTTGTTTTTTTTTTTTTTTTTTTAGCACCATTTATCTATCCTTTGATTGGATTCATTAGGGAAAAGAAAAGGTGATAGGGCCAAAATAAGGATTACATCTCACTGTAAATACGCTTTTTGGGTGGTTGTGAATAGACTGAAAAGTGTATATTCTCCATGTTGACTGGCACTGAAACAAAACCCCGTTAGTACATTTGCCTGTGGCTGTTTGGTTACTGGATGAAACAACTGAGACCGACTTAGGTTATTACTGAGCAACCACGTCCTGGGCATGCAATTGCCTGCTCGTTATTAAAGAGAAGTAGATGAATTCTTACCTATGTACTTGAAAATGGTCTTTCTATGTCACTGTTTTGCAAGAATTACTCCTTGATGGGTGTTACTCGTCGCTGCAACAAATTAAAAACATCAATTCAGAAGCCATAGCCGTTTTCTTTGCTACAAAGGAGATGGGTCGCAATTAACCTTGTGGGATTATATTTTAAGGGCGGTTGTGAACCGATGCTGCTCGAAGCACGGAAGGAATTCATGAACCAATCTCTCCAATATTATTATCGCATTATGCAATAAAATTAAGGATGTGTTAACCAGACATAAATCATAATTAATTTATCTACTATATCCTAGGCGAAATTAATTTGTTTGCTTGCTAGGAACCGGCGGGGTTTGGTCATTGTGAAGTTCCACAAAGGTTCTGCCGATGTTTCGACTTCTGGGTTGGAATTCCCTCGGAGGTGTTGATAATCCGATTTGCATTTATTTTGTTGGCAGTCACTCAGTGCCACACTTTCTTCCAAAGTCCAAAGAATAAATAGATGAAGATGATCTTTCACCAGTTTAGTTCCGCTTGATTTGAGTTGGCTTGACCTCACAAGATGAAGGAGACTTTTGACTTTTTCTTGCCTTTTCCGGTTTTTCTGTCAAACGGATGTCGATGCGGGAAAACATTGGTACACTACACGCGTAGAAATTATGCAGAAGGCCCGAAGGTGATGTGATGTTGCATGCAGTTTGCAAGTATGCGACACAATATCATCACAGACATATATATATATAATAAATTATTTTTTAAAAAGTATATTTATTATAAGTTATTTTATATTTATTATACATTTTATTATTTTAGTATATATTAAATATTTTTAAATAACAATCTCAAATGATCCAAAAAAATTTAAAAATATAAAATTTACATATCATGTTATTTTGTACTATACACTTTTTTTTTTCTATTCATTTCATGAGATTTAACGGATAATTTTACTTTCGATTTTCATATTTCATACATTCACGTACTTCTATTTATTATTCATATCATTTTCAAGTAAAATCCTCCGGAGAGAGTGATTTTCATTTTATGCTTGTCACGCCTTAAGGGTTTGAGAGGTGACTAGGATTGGAATGAGAAAGAAGAACCTAGATGATAGAAAGTCGAGATATGAGAGAAGGGAGCATTTGTAGAAAGAGAGGGAGTTTATTGTAATTCTATTAAAGTTGTTGAATAGTAGAAGAATTACAAAAATTTATATACATGGTGTTATCCATTAGTCTTTCTTTATTCATCCAAACGCATAGTTTTATTTACTCCTAATGCCTAATACTATCAACGTCTATTTGGTAAGATCTTGACCTTTCAAATCATAACTGTTGTAACAGTATAAGTAGTTACTAACAACAACGTAACGATCAATTACACAATGTTGTTGCCACTCACTCTTGCTTAATTTCCTAAAACAAAGCATCCATTCATCGCACCCTGAATCCTAATGGGATCCTCCCCCATCAAAAGCCTTGTTCTCAAGACTAGTATCGAGGAAATGAGTAGTAAGGAAAGCTTAGTCCTCCCAAGTAGTATTTGCTGGAGAAAGATTAAACCATTGGACTAACACTTGCAGTACTACTCTATTATGTTGTTTCATTATCCTTCTATCTAGAACTACTCCAGGTTTTGCCAACAATTGACCATCGAATCCTATCAATAGAAGCTAAGGCATCAATTGATGTCATTGGTCCACCGATCGTTTCAATAGAGACACTTGGAAGACCAAATGGATCAATGATGTTGGCGGCAACTTCAATTCATAGGCAATTAACCCAACTCTCTCTAATACTTAAAAAGGGTCATAATATTTAAAGGTCAACTTCACGTTCTAGTAAATGACTACTAATGCTTGTCTATAAGGTTGGAGTTTAATGTATACCCAATCACCAACTAAGAAGACACACTCAAATCTCCTTTTGTCTATAATATGCTTAGTTTGATGTTAAGCTTTAAGGAGTTACTCCCTTGTAAGTCTATCCATATGCTGTATTTTTTAAACCAAATGCTCTACATTACAAATTTTGTCTTATGGGGAGTTAATTTTTCCATTTAAGGTGGTGGGTACCCATAAAGAGCTTGAAAGGATGTCATTCCCAGATAAAATTGATAATTACTATTATACCATCATTATGCCAAATTGAGCCACTTGTGTCATTGCCCAGGTTTATGAAAAGTCATGCAACATAAATAAGATTCCAAACATTAATTAAATCTCTTAATTTGGCTATTTGATCATGGGTGATAAGTTATACTTGTGTAATTTTGTTCCTAATAACCTAAAGAGCTTATGTCAAAACAAGCTAATAGAGACTGTCCTTGTCAAGATAATCGACTTAGGCATACCATGAAGCCTAAAATTTTATTTTAGAAACACCTTGGCAACAAATAGGGAAATAAAGGGATAACTAAGGCCAATAAAGTGTTCATACTTGTTGAAATAATCAATGACCACCAATATAACCTCTTTACCTTTTGATTTAAACAATTTCTTAATAAAGTCCATATTAATGTCCTTTCAAGTTTGTATAGGAACAAATAGTGGTTGCAAGAACCCAGGATATTTGATATTTTTCTCCTTTGCACTTATGACAAATATCACATTGTTGGATTATTTTTTGCACCTCTCTTTTTGTACTTGGCCAGTGGAAGAATTGTTTAAGTCAATAATAAGTGGTCTTAATCTCATAATGACCATCCCATGTAGAACTATGGAATTTGTTAATCGCTTACTTCCTTAATCACCCTAACTTCTAGTATAAATTTTCCCTTTATATCTAAGAATTTATTCAATATAGTAAAAAGAGGTTTAGAGTTGGTAAAAAAGTCTCAAAGAAGGCATTAATTCCTTAACTATAAATTTTCATCATAGTTGGAAATAACTTCTTTAGACCACTCAGGTATTTGAGTTAATATGGCATAACAATGCCTAGATCATTTTGCACTTATTCCTCTTTTTTAAAGTGGCATCTATTACCTTGTTATTTGCCTCTTTTTTATAATAAATATTGTAATTCAACCTTAACAATTTAGTAACTCTCTTTTGCTATATGTAGACGTATAATGGTTATTGTAGTAAAAATTTTAAACTTTTATGGTCTATTTTGATAATATAGTGGTGACCTTCTAGATAATATCTCCATTTAGTCATTACCTTTAATATAACTATTAACTCTTTTTCTTAAATGGATAGTCTCTTATCCTTCTTATGTAGTTTCTTACTTAAATAGGTAATGAATCTATTTTCTTACAATAACATAGCACTTAATCCACTTCCATAAGTATCAGCCTTCACTGTAAAAAGTTTAGAAAAATATAAGATAGCTAATACAGGAGTTGTCACCATGACTCTCTTTAATCACTAAGAGGAATCCTTAATAGCTGCACTCCACACAAAGTCATTCTTATTTAATAATTTAGTCAAAGGTATACTTATAACCCTATAATTTTTTACAAACCTCTTATAATACCTTATAAGCCCTAAAAAGCCTTTTATGGAATTTAGAGAAGTGGGTATTAGCCAACTAACCATGGCAATTACCTTACTAAAATCCATGGTAATTCCATTAAAAAATAAAATATGTCATAAATATTTTACTTATGATTACCCAAAAATATACTTAGACAATTTAGCATATAATATCTTTTTCCTTAAGATTTGTAAAACTTAAGATAAATGAAACCTATATGCTTCAAAGGTTAGACTATAAACAAGTATGTTATCAAAAAATATTAACAAAACTTCCTTAAAATTTTGACCAAAGACATAATTCATTAATAATTGGAAGATAGCAAGTGCCTTAGTAAGTCTAAATGACATTACCTTAAACTTATGGTGTTTATGATATATTCTGAAAGCAATTTTAGGGATGTTGATAAAAAACCCACTAGGCGACCTGTCTTAAAAACCCTTAAATTAATTTGTTATGCACACCTCAAAAAGCTAAGAAACAAGTTGGGTTGATCAAATTAGAATTCTAAGGAAAATAAGTCTTACAAGCCTTAATCTTAAGACACTATAAAGGTTAATCACTCTTTTGATAAGTCAAGACAATGTATTTTTCTAAGAACACAAAAAAGCAAAGCAAAGCTTGTTAAAAAAATACTTCAATCTTATTAATTTTGTTTTACATAGTTATAACCTTTATATAAGCATGTAAATACTACAATTTTATAAGGAAAATGTGTTTTTTAACATACCTATATAGAAAAAACATTAATTACAAGATATCCTTTTAATTAATGAATACAAATTTACCTTGATTAGGAAGCTAAGAAATACAAATATGCCTTGATTAAGAATTCTTAAAAAGACTTCAACTAATGATAACTAGGTATAAAAGTCAAAATAAAAACTTTAACTAATGTATCAAGACTCATATGAACTTATAAGCCCAAATAAACCCAATAAATTAAACCTTTTTTATATGCAATTCAACCTTAACTTAAAATCCAACAAAGCAAAACAAAATTAGGCCCTTTAATACAACTTAGCATATAAATTGAGTCTTTCCTTAACTTGGTCATGCAACTTGGACTTATATTAGGGACTCTAAGTTTTATTCTTTAAGTCCAAAGTCTTGTCCATCATTTTGCACATAAAGATAGGTGATTATCCTTAATGTAGCATTGAAAACTTTTAAAACAACCTTGGAATCTTCTAAAGCAGCCTCTTTGTCATGCAACTCTATGATTAAACCTTGTAAAACCTCTTTTATCCTCTTTATCCTTGCCTTAGTCATTGGACTCCCAATTCTTTGCAAAAGATCTTGGGAATACTTATTTTATTGCACTTAAACAACACATTGTTCTTCATCATATATCTTTCTCCTTTATTTATATTTGATACTATCTTACCCTTAAATCAATTTTAGAAAGCATGGTTGTACCATTTAGCTTATCCAAAAGATCAATAATGATTGGAACAGAGAATTTTTTTTTTACAATTAAGGTATTTAATTGCCTATAATTCATATAAAACTTCTATAACTTATCCTTTTTCTTAACCAGTAACATAAGAGAGACAAAAGAACTTGTGTTAGATTATATGATTAAAGATTCTAGCATCTTCTTTATCAACCTTTCTATCTTATTCTTTTGATATTAGGAGTATTTATAAGGTTTTAAATTTACAAGTTATGTATCTGCCTTTAAAGGTATGATATGATCATAAAGCCTTTGTGGGGGCATGCTAGTAGGTTCCTTAAATACATCTTTATAGGCATTCAAAACCTATTATATCATCACAAATATCCCTTTATTATCATGGGAATCAGAACTTTTCTCAATGTCATGTTCTTTAATAGTTATAGAACATAAGTAAGTCT
>CM038600.1:3899747-3913424 GCA_021533255.1 Ceriops tagal
GACCCTCTCATTTTCCTTCCTTATTAACTTTTACAATTGAACTCCATTTATCATTTTAAGGGTTATACCTTGCTTATGTGTTATATCTAGAATTTTCATTATCTTTCTATCCTTTACAAAGGATAACTTGCAATAGTTAAAATCCATGAGTATAGAACAAAATTTTCCTAATTAATCCACCTCTAACACTATATCTAAAGAACTTAATTTCATAAGTTTGAAATTAATCTTAAACATGTGTCCTTGCATCCTTCATTTTAAGTTAAAAATCTTCTATTTGCTAGTTATCTTATAGTCATCACCCACAATGATCATTAATGGATTTATAGGAACTAAAGAACAGGAAATCTCCCTTGCTAAGGATGAGCTTAAAAAGCTATGTGTGTTACTCAAGTCAATTATGATCATTATACTTCTGTTGTTAATCTACCATTTACTTGAATAGAGTTGAGTCTTATGGAACTAGTTAAGATATAAATAAAGATAGATCCTTATGTCTTCAAGTTACTTTCTAATTCCCAATAATGAAATTCCTTTTTGAGATCCTCCTCTTCACCTTTTATTGCATTGAATTTATTTTTTCTACTACATTAATATCCTAAAAAATATCTTTCTCTACACCTCTAATATGGATTGAATCTTCTACCTCTATCCTTTTGACCTCTACTCTTCATTACAGTCGCATTTGGGGTAATAAGCCTAAGCACTCTTCCTCCTATATTCCTATTTACTCTACCAATATTGACCCTATTACTCTATCTTACCTTCCTTTCCCCAAATTGATTTATGCCCTTAGAATTTACTCCAGTATTATATTTATCTATAATGGTACCCTTTTTCAACCCTTTATGGGCCTTTCCTAAACTAAAAACCAATTCCTTATTAAATGTAAACAATTCATAGAGGTGACTCAATGATTTAGAGTCCCATATTTTTATGATAGATTTAATAAAATCATTAAGGCCTCTTATATAACTAGATATGGAATATTTTTTAATTAGGTGTGGATTTACATTTTTCATAAGTACCTTAAACTCCTATAATTTCTCCACATACTTTTTCAATGATCTATATTGAATCAATTAATTAAACTCTTGTACCACATTCGAGAATTTATTAGTTCCAAACTATATATACAAATCATCTACAAATTTATTCCAAAAAACTTCAATCTGGTCAGCCAACCACCTTTTAAACCATAACTTAATTTATTGCCTCAAATACATTACAACTAGTTCTTCCTTATCCTCAATCAACATATTACAAAGATGAAAATACCTATTGCATTTCATAACTCACTCCCTATGATTGGTGTCCTTGAAATAAGACAATAATATCATAAGGTTCAAAATTGGAACTTTTTCCCTTGATATAACTCTCTCTACACCCAAATTGTCTATCTTATTAACAAAGTCTCTTGATAACAGTAAAATACCTTACTAATCATTTTAATTATTACTATCAATCATTATTACAAAATCCATAGTAGGTAGTATAATAATAAATTTACCCACATCAAAATGGTTAGTGATTTTATTAAGCTTATTTTTTAGGGCTAATATTGGATTTGTTGTCAACAACATCTAACATAGTTGTTGGTGTTGATTTGATACTATGAATGTCGTTAAGATGTTGAGAGGTCGTTAGTCAAAATCAATAATAGCAGGTTAATCCTGAGTTTATTAAGTCAATGTTGACTATTGATTGTAAGTTTTAGGGGTTAAGGTTAACCATTAACCTTTGACTCTTGACCTTAAATTTTAAGAATCAAATCTGGCCGTTGATTGTAGGGCAACCTTTAAGAATCAACGTTGACTGTTGATAATTATGTAACTCTAATTTCAAGGCTCTATAAATACCCTCATGCATCTTACAAGAACGGTATATAAGTTGCAGAATTTTGAGAAAGAATGACAAATAGAGGTTGAGTGGCAAAGAGAGAGATAGCCACCAAAGAAGAGAGTGATTGCCTAGGGTAAAAAAGGCAACAACTAAGAAGAGGTAACAGTAACCACCAAAGAAGGATGCAGCCACATCAATCAAAAGAATTGTAACAACCCACAACCACACTAAACTAGTTAAGGAGACGTGTAGCAAGCACTCCAAATCAAAGGAGAAGACATGCAGCAACCACACCAAACTAGCAAAAGAGACGTGTAGAAGTCACACCAAACTAGAGGATAGGGTGTGCAGTAGCCACACCAAACTAGAGAAAAAGGTGTGCGGCAGCCATACCAAACCAAAGGAGAGGGCGTGCAACAGTTACACCAAACCAAAGGAAAGGGCGTGCAACAACCACATTAAACCAAAGGAGAAGGTGTACAGCAACCACACCAAAGAAATAAGAAAGTAGCAGCCAACCAAACTAAAGGGAGAAAAAGAAGGTAGTAACCAGCCAAATCAAAGGGAGAAGAAGTTGCAGCAGTCACTCAAAAAGAGGTGCAACAACTAGCAACAATAATAGCAATACCAACAAAAGCAGTAACAAGCATAACCAACAGCAATAATTGCAACACCAGCAACAAGTAATAGTAACCAGGGTAAGCAACAAATCAAAAAGAAACTAGCAGCTTACAAGCACAATCAATAACACATCCAACAATTTGCAACAGCACAACCTATAGTAGCACATCCAACAACTTGCAACAACACATACAATAACCTGTAACAGCACATCCAGCAACTTGCAACAATACAACTTGCAACAACACATTCAACAGATTGCAGCAGGCAACAATAGTAGCAAGTGCAAGCAGTAATAATAGCAAGTCCAACAGCTTGCAACAGTAGAAGAGAAAACACACCTTGATAGTAGGTCCGATAACTTGCAGTAACAAAGGAGAAAACGTGCCCCGACAGTAGGTCCAGCAACTTGCAACAACAGAGGAGAAAATATGCCCTAACAACAAGTCTGGTAGCTTGCAACAGTAGAAGAGAAAACTTGTCCCAGCAACAAGGCAAGCAACACCAGTAGCAGAAGAAGAAACCTGCTAAGATAGTAGGTGAAGCAGCACCGGTAGCAGGGAAAAGAACCTGTCAAGGCAGCAAGTGAGGTAGCACCAGCAATAGGGAAGA
This sequence comes from Ceriops tagal, assembly GCA_021533255.1. NCBI lineage: Eukaryota > Viridiplantae > Streptophyta > Magnoliopsida > Malpighiales > Rhizophoraceae > Ceriops > Ceriops tagal. Next base: position 3,902,823 of record CM038600.1, read on the forward strand.
GAACATACCGAAGCAATAAGGGAGTCAATGCTGATAGTAGGCGAAAAGAAACTACAACAAAGAGAACCTATAATTGAGAGAACCTACAACGTAGAAAACCTGCAGAGAAGACATTGGCAAAGCTTGAGCAAAGACTGGCAACGAAGAGGGAGAAGATCTATTTTCTGCAAAAGTAGTATGTGCACATCGAGTGATTTTTTTTTAGGAAAGTTTTTATTGTAAACCTTTTATGTACTTCTTGAAAAAGGGTAGGAGACCCTTAAAGTGAATGGGAGATCAATCCGTTGAGTCATCGAAAGATCATCTTATCTAATGATCAAGAGATTAAACTTTTGAGTGATCGGAAGATTATTGTAAGTGGTTAAGAAGTGATCTTTCCATACCATAATTATATCCCTTGATAATAAGAGTGGATTGTGTGATTTAGGAGTGATCATATCACACCATAAACGTAGCTCACACATTATAGGTGAATTACATAAAAATTGTCGTGCGCTTTTGAGTGCTTACGTTTAATTGATATCCATACAGTCACTTTCACATAAAAAAGAAAAATAAAAATTAGATCATCAACTCTAACAAGTTATAGAGGTAAATCTGAAAAGATTTGTAAAAAGCGAGCATCTCATACTGATTCACCCCCTCTCCTTTTCAATGTGAGACCTAAGAAGATCCTTATGAGATTTTATAAGATAACATATCTATTAGTTACTTCAAGGTTGTATTGTTCTCATGCAAGTTTAAGTATTATTCTTTTAGTTTCCTTATCGCTTTTTCTTTCTTTTTGGTCATGTTTACCTTTATAGTTCTTGTTATCTTTGTCTTCTTTGCTAGCTTATAGTCGTTGCCTTTATAGAATCTACTACTTTAATATCAAATATCATGCCCTAAGGGTTTAAAAGTTGACTAAGGTTGAAATAAGGAAGAAAAATTAAGAGAAAAATTTAAATATGAGAGAGATCAAGACATAGAGAGAAAATGAAGCATTGTAAAGAAAGTGTATTTATTATAATTCTATTAAAATTATTAAATGGTAAAAGAATTACAAGATTTATACACATAATGTTATCCATTAACCTTTCCTTATTCACTTAAAGGTATTATTTTATTTTCTCTTAATAATTTATACTAGCTACGTTTATTTGATAATATTTTGACCTTTCAAATAATAATTGTTGTAACGATATAAGTGGTTATTAATGACAATAAAATGGCCAATTATACAATATTCTTACTACCCCCTACTTAATTTCTAAAATAAGGTACTTATTCATCACACATGAGATATTAATAATGCCTAAGTGGGATCTAATTAAACATTTCTTTAAACAATTTCAAATTTTTGTAACTAGTGTCATTTGGTTTTATTATATTAGGTAATTCCATAAAAATTGTTACAAGAAAAGGATAGTGGGACACTTGGATCAATGACCATAATTAGAGTCATTTGATTACCTCTATTTTTCCTTACCTTCTTGTTATTATTTCCTTTCTTATCTTTATTATTTTTTTAGTTACCCTCGTTAATTTCCTATTTCTATTTTTCCCTATTGATACGTTATTTCAATTTTAAACCCTATTTACTTATAAAACTCTTTATAATTAACTTTAGCCAATATATAGAATTAGGGAAATATGACCAAGAGGTATAAACAGTGTGTACTCTAAACTCAGTTATTTAATGAAAACCATCAATTATCCCTCTCTCTCTCTCTCTCTCTCTCTACATTATTATCCATTTCTTGATTAATCAAGCATCATTTTGGTATCAAAGCATCGATCCTACTTCTATAAGTGTCATTGACCACAGTAAGGCTATTAAACCTGGCAAAAAACATAAGGAATCAATTTATCCGACAATAATCAATAGCTAACAAAGAAGTACAATGCTACCCTGAACGAGTTAGGCTCATAGGTCACTAAGATCAATGTTAAGCAATGCCAACTGATGTCCCAAACATAGGTGATGTCATCACCAATGTTTAAAATAAAAGCACTTTCACCAAATGATGTATTAGATCATTTTTATTACATGAAAAGAGGGCTCAAGGTGGAATTTCCTCGATTTTATAGGGATGACTTACAGAACTAATTGTTATAATTGTGAAAACTTCTTTGATCTTGATGGTACACCTAAAAAATCCAAGGTGAAGATTACAATCAACCACTTTCATGATGTTAGCTTACAATGGTATAGGAACCAAGTGAAATTAAGGCCTTCCATTGTAGCCATAGGGTGGGTTGAGTTTGTGTAACTGATTTTTACTCATTTTGACTTTAAAGCTTTTGATAATCCGATGCCTAAATTACTAAGCCTCAAGTAGGAGTAATATGTAGTTGAGTTTCAAAAACAATTTGATGTTTTGCTTAATCGAATGACCCTTTCAAAGGACTACAATGTTAGCATCTTTTTAAGTGGCCTGAAGTAAGAAATCCAACATTTGGTCTGAATGTTCATACCTAAGACACTATAAGATGCATTTGCCCTCACCAAATTACAAGAAGTCATCGCACTACAGCTACAAGCTAAACCAGTAACAAAACTACCTCCCTTATTACCTACTTTGCCTAAAAATGTAATGCGACCACCTCTAAGACTAAAGGCTTTATTACTTTTATTGCTATTAACACCTCACGATTAGGTGACCATAAAAAGGAATCATTACTAACTAAAAATTCGAGAGTAAGGAGTAATGTCAAGTTTGATGAGAAACTGGAAGAGGGACCTTATTTTTAGTGTAATCAAAAGTACGAATGTGGTTATCAATGCTGGCAGAGGAAACTTTTTTTAATGGAAATAAAGGACAACACAGGAGAGATGGATCTTAAAGTGCAAGACATGTATAAAGAAGAATATACTAGGAAAAAACCGATACATATTTCCATGCATGCAATCACTAGAATTGGCATTGATTCTTACCAAACCATACGTGTTACCATCTAGGTCTCCTCCAAGGATTTACATACATTTATCGATTTTAGAGGTATTCATAACTTATTGGATTCTGAAGTGGCTAAAAAGGTAGGGTGTGTGATTAAACTAACATATAACCTAAGTATCCAATATCTAATAGGAACTATGTTGAATGCATAAGGATTTGCCATTAATTCCAATGGAAACTACAGGGTAACTCATTTTTTTCTGATGTGTACATTCTTTTGTTAGGGAGTTGCAATTTAGTATTAGGAATCTAATGGTTACAAATGTTGAGGGATATATTCTAAAACTTCATACTCTTGTGTATAGAGTTCATTATTAAGGGAAAGAGGTATGTCCTATGCAATGTTGAGTCACCATCAATCAAGCAAATTAGAGATAAGGACTTATCAAAAGTTTTGGTTCATTCAGCCTACTTAACACTAATCTAACTCTATAACTCGAAGGTGGAATGGAATCTAAAAGTGGCAAAGCCAATTGTTGTTACAAAAAATCCATTAGTTAGCCTCGATGAGTCATTCTTAAATAAATTTTTTATTATCTTTGACCCACCCATACACTTGTCACCCATCCATTCACATGACCACCAAATCAAACACAAGGAAAAAGCCCAACCTTATAAATATCCAACCTTTCAAAAGAATGTTATTGAGGCTATAGTAAAGGAGATGAAAAACATTAGTCTAATCCATAACAGCACCAATCCCTTTGTTTCCCCAGTTGTTTTAGTAAGAAAAAAAAGATAAGTCATGGAGGTTTTGTGTTGATTATCAGGCACTGAACAACATTATAGTTAAGGAAAAATTTCTTATTCTACTTATCAACAAGTTATTATATGAGCTAGAGGGAGTAACCCTATTCTCCAAGTTAGATCTTATGTCAAGCTACTACTAGATTCAAATGAATTTAACCGATATACATAAGACAGTGTTCAAAACCCACAATGACTATTACAAATTTTTGGTGCTTTCGTTAAGGTTAACAAACTCACCATCGACCTTTTAGATCTTAATGAATGATGTCTTTTGACCATTCTTTGGAAAGTTTGTTTTTTTTTTTATGACATCATCATTTATAGTAAAACTTAAACTGAGCATTTTCATCACTTACACCAAATCCTTTAGTTGTGTGGCAAAACAAGTTATTTGCTTAAAAAAAAAAAGACCAAGGGTTTTTTCACTTAAAAAGAAGTTGAATATTTAGGGTATATTATCTCATTAGCTAGATAGTAATAGATTTTAAGAAAATTAAGGTAGTATTACAATGGCCCATGCCCACCAATCTTCCGCAACTACGGGGATTCCTAGGCCTTATCGACTATCATCAACAATTCATTCGTGGTTACACCATAATTGCTCAACCATTAAACTTACTACTCAAAAAGGACTTTGTATTTTAATGGACTTTTGTCACAAATGATTCATTTTCACAATTGAAAATGGCATTAATCACTACCTTTGTCTTGGCCTTATCTAATTTTTCATAAGAATTTACCATTGAAATGGATACGTTTGGTATAAGTATAAGTGTTATTCTCTCTTAGGGTAGGCACCCTATCACTTACATTAGCAAGGAGTTTACTCTTCACCATTAGCAACTTTTTGTCCATAAGCGAGAAATGCTTACTAGTGTTAATGTAGTAACCAAATGGAAACATTACCTTCAAGATCAACATTTCAAGATTTAAATAAATCATCATAGCTTGAAACACCTATTGAGTCAGAAGTTTTCTACATCAGGACAATTTAAGTGGGTATCAAAATTGCTCTATTTTGACTATGAGATTTGTTATTGGCAAGGAAAGGAAACATAGCCACTAATGCTCTCTTCTATCTCAGGTGCAACAAGCTTTTATTGATTGTTGTCTTTGCTATAACACTAACCCTTCTAAAGGATGTTAAACAATCTTAAATAAAGATGTAGCCTTGGCGTCTCAAATCAGTAAGCCACCACAAGGGCAAATAAGTAAGCCTCATTATGACACCACAAGGGCAAATGAGTAAGCCTCATTATGATTTTAATGATGGGTTATTAAAATGGAGAGGTTGACTAGTTGTATAAGCCAATCTCAAGCTACATGATTCCATTATCTCCACTTGGCACAAAGGTGTTAACAGTAGGCACATAGGAATTCATGACACAATCTAAAAGGTGAGTTGTTTGTTCTTCTAGCTAGGACTTAATCGAGATGTTTGAAATTACATCCGAGAATGTGACACTTATCAATGCTACAAGTTTGACCATGCTGCCTCTCCTAAATTTCTATAACCTCTCCTAATACCTAAAAGGCTGTGTCAAAGTGTCATTCTAAACTTCATCAACGAGTTGCCACACAATACTAGAAAGGACACCATAGTAGTGGTCGTTGACCACCTTAGTAAGTATGGCCACTTTATTGCCTTAACTTATCCCTTTATAACAAATACCATTGCTAAAACCTTCCTAAACAATGTTTTTAAATTATACAATTTGTTAGAGTAACTTTTAAGTGGTTGAGACTCAATTTTTATAAGCTAATTTTAACAAGAGCTTTTCTGCCTTCAAGGGGTTTATTTGAACTTTTCAATAGTATATCATCCTCAGAATGATGGGTAAATAGAGGTCGTTAACTAATGCTTGGAAACATACCTCTAGTATGCCACCAATGCTCACCTTTACCATTAGAACTCATAGTTGTCGTTGGCAAAGTGGTGACACAACACTTACTTCCACTTCCCATTCATGCCACACTATTCAAAGCCTTATATGGCTACCCTTTCCCTATTCACCTATTTTATATTCCTAGTAACTCCAAGGTTGCCTCAATTAATGAACAACTCTAACTTGAGGAGCCTATCATTCATCTATTACTATCTTAGGCAAATGCAGAACCACATAAAATAACAGGCAAACAAACACCGTTTGAACAAGGAATTCTAGGTAAGGAACTATATTTTTCTAAAACTATAACCTTATCATCAACACTCTCTAATGTAACATCCTTCCCAATAGCTTATTGTCAGATACTTTGGTCCCTATTAGGTTCTTGCTAAGGTTGGCAAGGGGGGCTATCGTTTAACTTTTCCTCCTCAAACCAAGATACACACAATTTTTTATGTATCCCAACTCATGGCAAAGTTTGGACACGTCCAAGATTATATGCAAGAATTGCCTCTTGAGATATCAAACCTTCTGACCAAAATTATGCCTCTAACCATCCTGAATTGTTGGATTGCAAAATGAGGAAACAAAGTCATCACTCAAGTGTTAATCTAGTGGTCTACTAGCATTGCTCCTACTTAAGAATACCTCTATTACCTCTAGAAGTATCCAAGTTGCACTCTTGAAAATAAGGGTACTTAAAAGAGGGGGTTTGTTACAAGAAAAGCGTAACGAGACACTTAGATCAGTGACTGCAATTAGGGTTGTTTGTCCACCTCTATTTTTTCTTACTTTCTTATTATTATTTCTTTTTTTTGTCTTTTTTATTTTTTAGTTGCCTTTATTAGTTTTCCTATTTTCATTTTGTCATCAATTTTAAACTTTATTAACTTTTAGAACCTTCTACCCGACTCTAACCAATATATATATAGAATTAGGAAAATGAAACCTAAGGACATAAACAATATGCAGTAAAAAGGGTCAATTATCCCTCCTCCTCCTCTTCTTTCTGTTGTCCATTTCTTAATTAAACAAGCATAAAAAGTAGTAACAAAAAATTGAAAAAAAAAAGACATAACAGAAAAAAAAAGGGTAAATTGAGAATCTTGAAACCTTTTCCCTTTTTCTTATTATTCGTTGCTGTAGTGGTTAAGTTAGCCTTTGTTTACGCATTCTGTATAGCTTGCAAGCCAAGCATAAAAAGTGGTAACAAAAAATTTTTTTAAAAAAAAAGGTAAATTGAAAATCTTGAAACCTTTTTCCTTTTTCTTATTATTCGTTGCTGTTCTGGTTAAGTTAGTAGCCTTTGTTTACGCATTCTGTATAGCTTGCAACGCGCAAGCTCGTGTCTTTCCTGATATTCGATTCAAGATTTGATTTTCACCATGCGAGTGTTAAAGTTCTACTCTGGTTCTACATGTACGTGTCTAGTTTCAACCGAGCGATTGATTTGCATCCATAAAAATCTCTACCAGTTATTGCATTGTTTACTTTATATCCTTCTTCTTCTTGTTGCTGGCTCACTTCTTGTTCTCGTAGCATGATCCTATATTATTGGTGTTTTGGATTTGGTTGTGTTGTAATGACCCTGTACGAGAGTTTCATTTGGATGGTTTGCATTGACAGTTACTTGTATGAGGAAAGCAGGGGTTGATGATTTTAGGGATTTCTATCCAACCCGACCCGAACGCCAAGCTGATCTCCCCAAGACCCATTTCAAGCCCAGGGTGCGTCTCCTTCCATTTTCCGTGCCATGAGAGTTTGTTGCATTGGAGATTGCTTCAAAATGATAACAGAGTTTGAATGATATTCTCACTTCATTCATAACCGGCTGATTTCTCAATTAGTTTAGTGGGGTCTGTTTTTCGCTTTTGTAGTTCTTATTTTCAGTTCTGGCTGGAAATGTTGAATTTCTCGCAGCCTGGTAAAACTCTTAGCCCAAGAAGGTGGCAGGCTGCATTCTCCAAAGATGGTCATTTGGATATTGCGAGAGTTCTTAGACGGATCCAACGAGGGGTAAGTTGCATTTAGTTAATATCCATTGTGTTAATAGTGCTTAATTTACAATTGTCAATACAATTTTTCCATCTTAGAGAACATATCGTTGTGCTCACGTGTCTCAATGTTTGCCTCTGCCGTTTTTATATTCTGATTTGTGCATCCATGTTTTCCACACATAGATAATGAGTATTGTTGAATTTAGTGTGCTTTGCCTTTCTTTGTATATTATCATGTGCAGCTACCATCTTCCATCGTGTATGAGAAATGATCCATAAACTGCAAGTTGCTAATTGGTATTAGAATTTTGCTCCTTTGTCTGTTGTGAGTGTTCAAAGTTCAGTTGGTTTTTCATGTTAGGGTGTTCATCCAGCAATTAAAGAGTTTGTTTGGGAGTTCTTGCTGGGATGTTATGACCCTAACAGCACATTTGAAGAACGGAATCAGCTCAGGCAACGCAGAAGGTGATCCTTTCTTTTTGTATTATAGTTCTACCTAATGAAAAAGTAAGTCAATTTGCCAATCAATTGGCAAAGGACACAGCGACAACCACCGATTTTTTAACTTTCCTTAAGGATCTGTCTTTTATTTGTGAATATTATTATTTTGATTATTGGATATATTTGTTGCTATTTTTAACTTTTTCTTCTTCATTTAACCATCGCTTGACTTCTTAGGGAGCAATATAGCAGATGGAAAGCCGAATGCCAGACTATGGTTCCAGTTGTTGGCAGTGGAAAGTTCATTACGACACCCATTATCACTAATGATGGACAACCAATAATTGGTTCCTCTATGAGCAGTTGTCATGAGGGAAGAGTAAGCAGTTCTTTTTCAGACAAGAAAGTGATCCAGTGGATGCTTAACTTGCATCAAATTGGTATGTATACAATGCAGAACCTCAAACTGGCTCAGTGCATTTGTCCTCTAGGTGCTTTTTAATGAAGTCATCCATGTGTTTTTGCTGGTTGCATTTAATTGAAATTATCAGTTAAGCATTTGACCTGAGTATCCATACAGTCTTGCTGTAAATCCATACAAGAAACCAAATCTGACAAGTGCAATGCATAAGCAAATATATTTAGTGTTTATCCTTGACAGTGTCCATCTTGTAAATAATGCTTCACTTGAAGTGTACTTGTTATGCAGAATTGCACCAATACTCTTCACTCAAATCTGTAGTCTTTGTTTCTAATCACCGCATTCCTTTTGATTTTTTTTTTTCCTTTTAACTGCTAATGTTTCTTAATACAGCTATTCAATTTTGGATATAGGTTTGGATGTTGTTCGGACAGATCAAGCACTTGTCTTTTATCAGAGTGAAATTAATCAGGCAAAGCTTTGGGATGTTCTGGCAGTTTATGCTTGGGTGGATAATGATATTGGTTATGTCCAAGGTGAATTACAGTGAATTGCACGGTGTTGGTGTGTAATCAGAGTTGAAGTAGTTTTAATGTTCAGGCAGTTATCTGGAATGTTTTTCTTGAGCAGGAATGAATGATATTTGCTCGCCAATGATTGTCCTTCTTGAAAATGAAGCAGATGCTTTCTGGTGTTTTGATCATGTAATGCGGAGATTGGTATGTTAGTCATGAGATAATTGCTGGATGTGCAGATTGGAGAATAGTAACTGCACTAGCTTTGTATTTTCAAGTTTATTACTCTCAGTGTTTGGTTTAGATGACACCACTCTGCCCATTTTTTGTCATTCTGCATTACCATATGCCAAATTTCAACCACTTCAGATAGTAAATTAGGTTCTGATATGGACTGGGGACATCATCCAATTTTGGCAGTCTTTTAACGGTCATTGAAGAATATTTTTGATGCTGTATTTTGAGTTAAGTCCCAAGAATGAAATAGTGCAACACTGTTGTTGTAGCCAAAGGTTGATTCCTTGTTTTTGAGTTGAACTAGAATTCTGGTTTTCATCTTCTTACCCTGACCTCAAATCTATGTCCACATGATTTGTAGACTTTCAAACTGTTTGGAGTTTTTGAATTATGTGCTTATCTTAGTGGTGTATTGATTAGAAAATTAGGCTAAAGTTGTTTTATTTTTTTTGTAAGTTCTTGAAATCGCAAATTCATTTAAATTCATGTCTCTAACACGACTGTTAGACCAATTATCATGCTTGCTTAGTAATTTATTCTTGTTTATTTGATTAACAGAGAGATAATTTCAAGTGCAGCACAAATTCAATAGGGGTGCAGACACAGCTGACTAGACTCTCACAAGTAATTAGAACAATTGATCCCAAGCTTCATCAACGCCTTGGTATCTGTTCTAATGCTGTCCTAAAATTAGGCTATTTTTGGCTGTTTAACCATAGCCTCTTGCTTGTGGCAGTTGTGTTTGTTACCATTTATTATTAATATTATATGTTGACGCTAGGAAAAAAGCAACATCAGGCATGCTAAAATTAAAATTGTAATACTGTGGTCACTGGAAGGTAGCAAGGCTAACCCTGGACATAGGTGATAAATCATTTAAAACATCATCTGTCCTCTCTCTCTCTCTCTCTCTCACACACACACTGCAGAAGCTTCACGTGTTTATTTCCATGTTGTAGCGCATTCAGTATGTTGAATCTCCTGTTTTTATTTGACAGCGGATCTGGATGGTGGTGAATATTTGTTTGCACTTCGAATGCTGATGGTCCTCTTCCGAAGAGAATTCTCCTTTGTGGATGGCCTGTACCTTTGGGAGGTAAGGAATGATTATTGCACTTATTAGTGACTTGTACAAATGCGGTCCATGATGTTAATGAATCACTGCAAGCCAGAATCTTGTCAGAACCAGGGATTAATCAATTTGTGGATCCTTTTCTTTCTTTCTTTCTTTTTCTTTTTGGAGAGTAGTGTCAGAGTTACTAAGATTGTTGTATTAAATGATGTGGCACTCGACGTGGACAAATAGTTTTGATCTTCTACATTGGCTTTGCCTACATAAATTCACAGGTGTCCTGTTAGTAAGGAGCGCAGTGATTGTTCTGTATTTGGCTTTTGTGTTTTTTTTTTTTTTTT
>CM038600.1:3913524-3949769 GCA_021533255.1 Ceriops tagal
TTTTTTTTTTTTTTTTCTTGGATCGGGCTTAGCTTTAAGACAGTGGGATAGATTGTTTTCAGCTGATATGGGGAATGGAGTACAACCCAAACATCTTCTGCTTATATGAGAAGCCCACTGCTGCTATGGGGGAGAGTGCTGAACTAGTCTCGAGTAATAAATTGCTGAAGCAGTGTGGCAAATTTGAGAGAAAACTTGTGAAGACTGGATCTACCGAGCGGCAAGGTGCACTTGCTATTTTCCTTGTTGCCGGTGTTCTCGAGGCCAAGAATAAGCAAATTCTAAAGGAGGCCAAGGGTCTGGATGATGTTGTCAAGGTCCTCTCTTTTCTTTCTCTCTTCCCCACCCCCACACCCCAAAAAAGAACAACGCAGATATGCAGATTAAATTTTAAAATAATAAAATTAATAATAATGAAGCTTATGCACAGAGTTTCTACAAATCTCTTAACAGTGGAAGCTCTTTTGTCAGATAATTGGCGATATTACCAGGAACTTGGATGCAAGAAAGGTCTGCAACGAGGCATTGAAGATTCACAAGAAGTATACGAGCAAGGTGGGATTTAATCTTTTCATCTTTCCCTTGATTCAAATATTCGTATGATCTTTCTGTATCTCTTAGAAGGGACTGCGAGGTTGGTTTTCGTTTGCTTTGAAGTGAATGCATTAACTCTTGTTTATGGTTCCTTGCATACATGTGTATGTGTTATTCAATGATCTTTTTTTTTTTGACCTACGTCTACCAAGCTGCTGCTTTGATTGCAGGCCAAAAAATTGTAGCAGACGAGAGACAGAATGCTGCCATGCTACGAAGAATACCAACCCGCAAACCCCATTTAAATTTTCGGTCCAGCGGCTTCTGAGGCTTTGATTCTAGTTGATTGTTTTTGTTTTCAACTCACAGGGTTGTTCTCTGTCATCTTTTCAATTCATAAAATCCTGTTATTGAATTGCTTCCGCGACAATAGGAGGAGCTATAGCAGTTGCACGCGGGGCATTCTTCGCCATGATTGATGTTCACAAAATCGCTCTCGTTAAGGCATTCGGAGTTTTTACTATATCTTTTATTATTATTATTATTAATTAACGTGACATTTTGTTATAGGAATATCTCAAATTAAAATTCTACTTAAAATAAAAAAAAAGCATTCTTATATAGACTAGTCCTTGGGAATTTATACAAAAATCTGAATTAAAATATCGTTAATAAGTGAAAAAGAAAGTCTTTCAGATATACAAAAAAAAAAAAAAAACTTAAAAAGTAAAATTTAAACGAAGAGAATGGCTAAAGTAAATAGGATGCATGACAAGGACAATCTTTTATCATGTGGCCTAGATCGAAAGTAACTGGGTCAAATGACTGAGAAATTACAAATAAATGAATAATGAAAAAACCCCAGAACAAGAACAGCTCCAAGCTCCGCTTCATCAGGAATATTTTCTTTTTAATCAAAAATCATTTATACTCGTTATTCATTTTTTGTTCAAACAGCGAGACGAGGTAATCGGTTGGTTTGTTAAATCTGTTGAAGACTAAACAGCGTCGTTTCAATACTCCCCACCACAATCGATCACTTCATTATTGCAATCATTTTCACGTAGCCCCATGGTTACGACTAACCTTAAAAAGCCAAACGTGATTAGTATATGTCCAGTCTCTCCCTCTCTCTCTCTCTCTCTCTCTCTCTCTCTCTCTTTCTTTTTTGTTTTTGGTTTTTATTTTTTTTTAATCTGCCCGCTCGAATCCCCCTCTCCTTCTGCAGCAGGTGGGCTTTCATTGACAATCCTATTACCTGATAAATCTCCAGGTAACAATTTTTTTTTTTTAACATTTATATGTTCGCATTTAATTGCAATCTTTTATTATCTTTCTTTTTAATAATTAAAGATGTTTTCGATCTGAGGATGATAATGATAGTAATTAACGACAATGAAGGTCCCTACCCCATTGAATTCTTGACATAGAAGTAACCCCCCCCTCTCTCTCTCTCCCTCTCCCTCCCTATCTATCTATCTATATATATATATATATAATGCGCAGCATATATGATCATATTATAAAGTGCAAGAATGGGAACCGCCTTCGCTCCCGCATTGGAAGAGATCAAGCATGTCAAGTCTGAAGAGGGAGTTATTCTGACAAAACCTTTCTTGGACCTGTGTAAAACAGTCTTGCCTGTTCTAGGTACGAACGTACCACGTTAATGCTTTTGTGTTTTGGGGTATTGATCCGTTGTTTAGATCCTCAGAAATTTATGTCTTTTTTAGTATTTTTATTTCTCTTCCGTTGTTCCTGAATTGTTGCACGTCGGTGGTACTCACAATTCATGGGTTGCATTTTATATGTCTTGGCCGTTGCTTGGCTGTTCATTGTGGATTTATCCTCACAAAAAAAAAAAATGGTAATGACCCTGAATTTTTATCCTCCTTATTGATTTCAGACAATTTTGGGTCAGCCTTGGCTCCTGTTAAATCTGATATTGGTGGTAACATATCGGTAAGATGATCCTACGCCATGAAATATTTCCTCCCGTACTTCACAATTTTATTAGCTATTTGGGTTCTAATCCTTTTGCAAAAGGGTCAAGTCAACTTGATCTCGTTGAGAAATAAAATGTGGAGTTTATTAGCTCTACCTTCCCAATCAAAGACCCAGTTCTTGATATATTCAGAAAATTTTCTTTTCCTGATGGTAGAGATTGGAGAACAAGTATTTATCCGACCCAGAAGGATTCAGTCAGTTGTACAATTTAGTACGGGCAGAAGTTGAAGCTAAGGCCGCGAAACGATCATCTAGTTGTGCAATTGCATTACTTTGGTTAACAAGGTAACAAGTACCGCCTGATTATAAGTATAAGACGTTATGTCCGCCTTCCAAGGATGAACAATTTTGTGATGTTTGATTATGATTTTTTTTTTCTGCATCTTTTTAGGGCCATGGATTTCTTGGTGCAACTGTTCCACGACTTGCTGCTGCATCCGGACTGGAGCATGTCCCAAGTTTGCAATGATTCCTATAACAAGACCCTGAAGAAATGGCATAATTGGCTAGCTAGTTCAAGTTTTTCTGTAATAAACACTTGTGGCTTTACCGTTCTATATCTCTTTCCATTATTTTTCTCTGATATCTTTAGGTAATTTTGAGCAATTGAAATGCAGGTTGCATTGAAGCTTGTTCCGGAAAGGAAGAAATTTATGGCGGTACTGGGGGGGGAAAGTGATATCACATCTGACATGGAAAATTTCTGCTTGAGCTTTTCACCTTTCCTGGAAGAGAATCACAAGTTCCTGGTAAGGTTTACTAATACAAGAGTACTTGCTCTATGCAGAAATTGAGTTGACTCTGACTCTGCTCAAGGGTCATTAAAACCTCTCCAAAGGCTGCTCAATTCAAATTTAATGGAAAGAACAAATTTGAAACCAGAAAATCAAGTAGCTTTTCTCTCAGCACTGAACTGATTTAGTGATTTCAACCTCACTGCAGGCAAGTGTTGGATTGGACAATTTAAAAGCTTGATGGGGTGGCGATTCTGAATTCTCCCACTTCCATTGCTTTATTAGTACTGTAATGCATTGGGTGACAATCAATCAGAAACAGCAAGTTTTGATGAGAGGGGGAGAAATTCTAATCAGTAGCAAGTTCTGCATTGAAATTACCTCCTTTTTTAATTTATTTAATTCCTAATAAGATTTTACGTTTAAGTTAATTGGTTCAAGAGTTAGGTATTAGTAGGACAATATGTCACAGCTCACTGTCTGGCCTCCCACATCGAGGCAAAACCCCCCTTGTCGTTTATCATTCTTGACTAAAAATTGAATGAAAATGTAAAATGGTTTTTTTTTCTTTTTTTTTTTTTAGGGGGGTGGGGGTTGGGGAATTGTCACGCTCTCGTCTTAGTGTTGAAACTGAATCAATTCCATTGTTTTCGTCTGGGTTACTTTCAGAATTGTCATGCTCTCGTCTTAGCGTTGAAACTGAATCAATTCCCTTAACATCAATCTTTCGCGCTGATTCGTTTTTTTTTTTTTTTTTTGGGGGGGGGGGGGGCCTGGGGGGGCGGTGGTTTCAACTATGAGTATCGATCCAAGCTTGGACTCCCAACTTATAAATATCACTGCAAACGAATTAATTGGATTCATTTTTTGCACCCAGCTTCTTGTATTGGGACTATGTCAAACCCAGCCTAGCCAGGTATGAAATATAAGCAAACCAAAGACAGGCCCCAAAAGCCGAAGAGCCCCAGAACAGCTCAATGGCCGAGTTGAGCACAAGCGCACCCATTCAGGGCCTTTGCCCCACGCTCCTCCTAAATCCCGCACATTGGCTGGTTTAACCATTAAGGCAAGCATTTTGGGTCCCTGCCATTTAAGAGCACATATATCTATATATATATATATATATATATATATATGGCCTTTGGCAGTGCCTAAAAATGACCCGCGAGAGACGAGTCTCTCTTTCCTGATTAAAAACAATAAATAAATAAAAAAAAAAAGAGGACCCAAAGGGCCTCTAAAATACCTTATTAATAATAGGGTGTCTCTAATTTTCCCAAGGGTGAAGTCAGCAATAGCGTATATACAAGTCAACGAACGTGCATGGCCACCCAAAAACAACCCTGGACGTGCATTATGAGACGACCTGTTAAAAACTTGCTAAGTTTAGCATTTCATTATTATTAGTACGTTTCTCCCTCATACTGAAAACAACCGTCAGTTTTTGGTTTTGATTAATGGCCATAAAAAAAAAAAAAAAAACAACAACGCCGGTTTTGCTTTAAACAGCAATTTTCCACGTTAATTCACCCTTTTCCCCCATCGTCGCCTCCACCCTTTTGACCCTTCATTTGTCAGAAACAGTTGAACTTGTTTTTAATCCTATTTTTTTCCCCTTCCCTTTTCTTACTCTCCGTCTCCGTTGAGTCTTGAAGGGTTGAAAAATACCAAAACTTTGAAATTAATTTTCATGGTTTCTGAGAAAATGTTGGTTATTATTCAAGGTTTCATACCGCTTTTTTGGTGACTTCTCCCATTGCAGCAGGTTTAACTATTCCAAAAAAAAAAAAAAAAAAACTAAAGTGAGAACTTACAGATACATGGGGGGGAAAAAAAGTGTCTCATTGTTGCTTCTTGTTCTCTTTTGTTTTCAGATTTTGAAGGTCGATTCATAATTGATACAACATCCAGGAAAAAGCTCGTCAAGAAAAGCATTGTTGTTCTTAAACCAGTACCTAATCTTCAGTAAATAAATGTCAAACAACAAGGTGAAGGGCCTCTTAAAAGGCCTAAGATACATTTCTCAAATATTCGGTATGAACTTCTCTTCATTGTAACTCCCTTTTTTCTTTTTTCGCCGGGTGGGGGGGTGGCGGGAAGGGGGTTTCCTTCCTTCAATTATTAACGATTTGTTGGAGCCATCGTATATATCCCATACGCATGCTAAATTCATTATTTTTTTGCAGACAACGAGAAAGAGCCAGAAATGCAGATTGGTTTCCCCACAGACGTGAAGCATGTTGCCCACATAGGATGGGATGGTCCCTCGGTAAATCAGCCCACCTGGGTAATTAATAGTTTCTAAGCATCTCTTTTGAGTTGAATGGCCTATCCAGTTGCAGAGAAACCCGAATATGTTTATAATCCTATTTGTCTTCTGAGTCAAAATTACCTGTCTCATCTTTGCCATGATTTGTATGTAGATGAATGAGTTTAAAGCACCACCAGGATTGTCATCGGCACCGGTAAGCCTCAACGGACAGACTAAGGAGAAGGACGATGGTTCAGTCAAATCTGAAGGTATTGAATAACATCTCTTTCTTATCCAAAAACGTGCTCGTCTGTTTTAAGTCTCAAATCAATGTTCCCTAATATTAGTATAGGATGCTTTAAATTAACGGGCTGACGTTTGTATTAGATTCGTCAAGCCGGAGAGGCAGACGAACCAAAGCTTGGTCGCCTTCCCCTGGTTCGCCGGCCAGGGATCCCTCAGAATTGCCAAAAACATCTAGACGGCGCTCGTCAACAGGGGGAACGGCTGAATCTCCAACAAGGAACAAGTCAGATAAACCCAAACAAAGGCGGTCTGCAAGAAATGCCGCCATGGAATTGTTGGATGGTGTCAAGCCAAGTCGACATTCCAAGGATCCAAACCAGGGCAGTGCGTCACCATCAAACCTGCCTGACATACCCAAAAACACCAGGAGAAAGAAATCGAAAGACGGCAGTGGGTCGTCGAGGTCAAGAGCCAGAGCCCAGTCCTTGGAAGCCGACGGTGGAGGCGAGTCCCCATCATCAGTATCTAAATCTAGAAATAAGGAGCGATATCACAGTTCTTCAGGCTCATGTCCTTTTGAAGAGGGTGCAGAAAAGGGCCATGGTGGAATATCTTGAAACATTGGTTTATGTTTTTCCTTTTTTTCGTTGGTTGTTTAGTAATTAGAGAACTTAGTTACGACCAATTCCTTTTACCAGCTTTTCATGAAACATATGTATGAATGCACACATCAACTGTTTGGAACCCAGTCATTCTTTCTGCTAAGAATTCTTTTTTGATGCTCTGATCATGTTACTAGAATGTAATAGTATTAAAATGATTCTTGGAAGGAATGGCATCATAGGGACGTCAACAAAGCTTAGCCAAGAATAATTGTGGATGGAATGGCATTTTATTGAGGGAACCCTTCAATGCATTAACTGCTCAAATTATGTCCACATCAGTCCAACTCACTTTGGTTGTTGTCCCCTGTCCAAGGGACATTTGCCTCTTGCAATGGCCTTACATGACTTAGATCATGGCACTAGTCACGTTTGCCACCATCCACAACCACAATTGCCATGGCAAACACTGCGTCAA
This sequence comes from Ceriops tagal, assembly GCA_021533255.1. Classification (NCBI taxonomy): domain Eukaryota; kingdom Viridiplantae; phylum Streptophyta; class Magnoliopsida; order Malpighiales; family Rhizophoraceae; genus Ceriops; species Ceriops tagal. The sequence continues at coordinate 3,920,377 of CM038600.1, forward strand.
AAAATCGCCATGGCAACCACCACATCATGTAGACAACGCACGCCCCCCCCCCATCCCCCAACACACCCTTGTATGGGGATTCGTATGCTGTGTTACTGTATTTCATACCCAATCTGCCTACAACCAACCAAGTTGCTTCAGAATCCAATGAAACAACAAAGACATTATATGTGGTACAAGTTCAAACAAAATGTAGATGAAGTAGTCAAAACTTAAATTCAAGCTGCAGAAATTTGGCCTTAGACATCAACATACACCAATCAACACTTAAATTGGAACAATGAAATGCAATCACATAATCTAGCCAACTTAGACTCTTAAGATCTTAGAAACTTTACAGATTGAAGAGCAAGCATAAATAAATGTTATATGCACTTTTAGTCAACAAAATTCATCACCAAACATCTTTCCCAATTTCACCATTAACGGCATTAACGCCTAATCTCCTATCCAAAAGTCGGAACCTAACCTATGCTTTTCTTGACTTCAGCCAACATTCCTCTCAGATCTCAGCCACTATCCCTTTCCAGATCAAACTGTCAAAGTAAAGGCAAAGATAAAGACAAGCCCAATAATCAAGGAAGAAAAAAACGACAGCCGGACAGATGATGATGATGAAACAGAACCCCCATTGAAATGCACAGGACTAGTAATATCGGACTTGTTGCACAACTTCAATTGCCCAAAACTGCCCTCCTTTTTGCCAAATTCATCAACGCACAGCCCAGAGTTGCCCTTCAGCTTCAACTTTCGACCGGTAAAATTAACATAGAACGGGACCCTGCCACTCAAATTGTTGTTCTCCAAGTTGATCTCGCTGGCAAATTCCAAACTTCCCAAGTCCCCTGGCACTTTCCCTTCAAGCCTGTTGTTGTCAAGGCCCAGATAGCACAAATTTCTCAAATATTTCCCCATGGAAGCCGGAATATTCCCAACTAGTCCCATGTTAGAAAATCCTATTCCAGAAATACCCCCAAGCCTTCCCCATATTTCTGGAATCTGCCCTCCAAGAAAATTCCCACTCAAGTACACTTCTCTCAACCTGGGCATTTCTCCCAGAAACAAAGGAACTCCATGTTTACCGAAACGGTTGAAGCTCATGTCCAAAAACTCTAAGCTCTGTAAGCCGACCAAACTCCGCGGGATTTTACCAGAAAACCCATTGGAGCTCAAATCAAGCTTCAAAAGCTGAGACAAATAACCCAGAGACTCGGGGACGTTTCCGTCCAAATGATTTTGGCTCAAATCAAGCACTCTCAGTTTCTTCAAATTGCCAAGACTGTTCAATGGAACCCCTCCGCTCAACTGGTTTCTTGACAGCGTTATCTCTTCAAGATTAACCAAATCACCAAACCCATCAGGAATATTCCCGTAAATCCCATTCCCAGTCAGAACCAGCCTCCTCAGGTTGGAAAAATTACCAATAATATCACCGAGAGACCCAACCAGAGATGGGTTCTCAATAACAACTAGTTCCTCGAGACTGGCTCCGAAGCTTAAAGAAGAGATGTTAGGAACAGAAACAGCCGTTTGGGTAAAGCACTTGTAGAAAAACAGCTTGCGCAGATACTGAAATGAGCTGAAGAGGAGAGGGTTGAGGGTGGAGTTTATGGAGCAGGCTGGGTTTGGAGAATATTCGGAGACGAACCCGAAACTGAGCTCGCCGATGTGAGCCGTAGAACCAGAAACGTTTTGGGAGGCATCCGGTTCTTGCTCGGAGGTGAAGTAGTCGCAAACAATGCCGTGAGGAGCGGAAAGGCAGAGATCGTCGGGGAAGAGAGTGCGCCATGGAATGGCCGGGTTGATGGACGAGAGGATCTCGTAGACTGCGTCTTGCTCGGCCGGGTCGAGTGCCGGTTGCTGGTGCGAAACGGCGGCGAGAGAGAGAAAGAGGGCAGTGAGGAGGAAGAAGAAGGCAGACGCGGGGAAACCAGAGAGTTTAGCCATTTCCGAGGGAGAGCTTTAGACGGCTGGGTTCTGTTTGGTGGGGTTTACGGTTGTATTTGTACGAGCAACGACGAAAGGAGCTAAAGTGAACCTGATTCAAACAAACATTTGCAGACTGCAGAGTGGTGGGCTTGGTCGGTTTTAGTTCTCCGAAGAGTCGGAACCTGTTTTTTTTTTTCTGCGTAAATTTACTGAACTATCCTGTTTGCGAGAACAAACAATATTCATCTCGTCAATTGTATGTTGCAAGGACATTATAGACTTTTTACATGATTTTGGGTAGAATTATTGATTGTGCAGAGCCTCCTGCGTCCGCAATTCACATGTACAGAAACGGATATGTCCCTGTCGGATCCCAAATAATCAGACATCGCAGACACCTTTTATTTAACCCATGTAGCAGGGCCTCGCATGTATATAGCTCGAACACTTTCAACCCATCTCCTCAACAAATCAACGGCTCTGATCGACCACATTTCCTGCGCTACGCGTTGGAAAAGCAATCGAGGTTTACTAGCCTAGGCAAAAGCCAAAAAGACTCAGTTTGGCTGCGCCCGGCAGGCTACGGTAGGAAAAGGAGGATAAAGTAGCCGGCTTTGGCCGACAACAAACCTGCGGACAGAGGCAGCCCCCCGGAGCCGACAACGACGCGCCGCAGTCGCCGACTTGTCCAACGGGAGCGACGTATAACTGATAGGAACCGACGTAATGTCCAGGACGCGTGTCGGATGAAGAGTGAAGGGGCTATGACACGTTGTACTGATACAGAGGGGCGTTTCCGCAAATGGCAGTGCATGCCAATACCATTTACAGTGCAGGCCGTTTCCAACCGAATCGCGTGTTTTTGGCGGATGCTTTTTCCCAGTGGCCCCACAAAAACAGTTTCAGTTCAAAGTTCTCTATTAAAACAAAAGAAATTTAGATTTTTGTTTGGTTCTTTTTTTTGCAAGAGTTTTTTGACGTTTTATCTTTTGCTTCTTGGATGCAGCAAGCGCGAAAGCTGGGAACGTAATGTCACATTTTGAGAAAGATGCTCGACAGAGGCGGCAAGAGAAAAAAATGAAGTGACATTTTGGTTGGATTTTACTTTTACAATCAGCCTTTGACAAGAAAAATACATGAGACTGGAAGTCGGTTGCTACCGTATTCCTCTTAAAAACACAAACTCCACGCCTCAATTCCCAGAATTTGGTCCAAGATCAATTGGAAGCCAAGCATCCCATACTTGTTGCCCTCTAGAAAGGTAGAAAGCCAGGAAAGCTCTAGTGTTTTCTTTTAGCCAAAAGTGAAGAGACACGGAGAGAGAGAGAGAGAGAGCATTGTACATTGCTTTCTATTTTAAGCCGAAAACCGGAGCTATTTACTTGTATAAAAACACGAATAACATGACAAGGCCTACAGACAACTGAAATTGGCTATCCCATAAAGTAATTCCAACGCTGCTCTACCTGGGATTAAACGCTATAATTACCCATTACGACCATTGTTCTTTTTGGAATGGCTTAACTGCAATAAATTCGAATAGAAGTACAAATTGAGGCAAAAATAATGGCTCAATTACCAACTCTCTATATATATATATATATAAAATTGCTGAGAGCCATCGGCTGAGATTAAGGAGAACGCATCCGTTTTAAGAATGGAGTAAAAACCTCGGCTTGCAGCGCAATTTGTATGATTTTTGTAGGTTCGCATGCCATTGTACTTTCTCGGGAAATTGTTACAAGAAATAATCCTACCACATAAATGTACTACTGGTGGAGCAGGCATTATAAATAAATTTCTGATTTTCCATTGGCTCCTAAATGTATTGGATATATAAATTATTTAAGCAAATGGAAGTGTATTGCCCAGCGGAATCGGACGCCACGATTACAATCCATTCCAAGGCACGCAGCATCTCCAAAGAGAAGCAAAAATTAGCATCTCTTATCCCAAGACACATAAATTGGATAAGTGCAGCCATAAGACCCGAAATGAGCAGGTCTTGGATTCCACTCATGACCTAGAACATCAAAATAAATCAATAATTTTTTTTACCATATGACCTCAACCTAAAAAGACTGTAAAAGAAAATTTTTGCAGGGAAAGACCTCATCCCTACTATATTATTAATATAGCCAGTATTTAATACAGTTGCTTCGTAATCCGCCTAGCTTGTGAAAAATCCGAGGATCACAGCCTGGGCTATCGCCCTGATTTCTCAACTGGCTGCTGCTTTTACTGCTTTTTCGGCAGCATCATCCAAGTCGTCTGCAGTGGTTAGTGTCATTCCACTTTCCTGCACACATTGACAATAAATAAATACACGTGACTTCCAAATGCTTTTCTTTAGATCAATTGGCCTTAACTCAGGTTTGAACTCCAAAACCCAAGTTAAAATAAATGATTCTAATACCATTTAAGCTGAAACTCACTAGTACATATCCACAAAAATTTGACTGTATAATTGTGAAAATAAGCCCAAAACACAAAGATTGACATCAAAGAACTGTCCGTACCTTTAATATTCTCTTTCCTTGGTCAACGTTAGTGCCTTCAAGACGAACCACCACGGGTACTTTTAGTGCAACCTTGAATTAAAGGCAAGAGAAGTTAATTCGTCATGACCAAAATAAAGCCATTATCCGGTTATAAACCCAAAGCATTGGAATCCCAAATAGAACTTCTCTCACAAAATGTTGACCGAGTGACCCATCCAAACTCAAACATATTTTTATCACTGCACCAGAAGATGCCAGGAAAAAAGTCAATGATTTTGATTGATACCTCATGCATATCTTACCTGTTTGGCAGCGTTGACAATTCCACTGGCTATAATGTCGCATTTCATGATCCCTCCAAATATATTGACCAAAATTGCTTTTACCTTGTCATCAGAAGTCAATATCTTAAATGCCTCCACCACCTACCACATGAGAGAGAGAGAGATTCAGACAAGATTAATTTCTCAGAACAATTAAAGGTGTATAAAATAAAGATGAAGACATCCCAGGGTGAATCATGAAAAGCACCCTTACCCGAGCAAAGTGGGCAGTAATAGACAAGGGTAATTAAAACAGTTAAAGCAAAATCCTTCAGAATAATCATTACCTGTCCTTCGGAAGCATTCCCACCCACATCTAGGAAATTAGCAGGAGTTCCACCATGCAGTTTTATTATATCCATCGTAGCCATTGCCAATCCAGCACCATTAACCATGCAACCAATCTCTCCATCTAAGCCAATATAATTCAAATCTGCCTTGGCAGCAGCCACCTGCGAGAAGGTAAAGGCAAAAGAAAGAATAATTAGTAAACCGTTCCCAATTTTAGGCTTTTTTGAAATTAGGATTTTACTTATTGGCATGTCCATGTGGTAGCACGGTACAGCCATATCAACTGAATAGGGGTTTCCCATAAAAGATATACAAGATAACGTGAATATAACCAACCTCAAATCAAGAATGGTCATTTTTACACAACAGTAAACATGAATATAACCAACCTCTCGTGGATCTTCCTGAGTTGGATCCCGGAAAGCAAATATCTCCTTCTGACGATAAGCAGCATTATCATCAAAGTTCAACTTAGCATCAGCAGCTACCAACTGGTTGTCAGAGGTCTCTGCAATGGGATTAATCTATCAACAAACAAGCAACTCCCAATCAGATGTCAGATACCCATGCATCAAAAAATAAGTGTGATAGTTGTGACAAATTTCAAAATCTATGAAATGAAGAATAAAAAGAAGAAAAGCAAGATTTAAACTTCTAATATAAAAATTTAAGCTTACTTCCAACAATGTGCAGTCACACTCGCGAAAGAGTTTGTATAGTCTCTTCACTTGCTCAATGGAATCCTTTCTATCAGCAACCTTTGGAGCCAAACCATCAACTACTTTTGCAGCATCTTCATCAGTAATGCCTTTAAAAACATCAATAGGTACCTAGTGGAAACGAGTAGATCAATTGGAAACCACATCACAGTCACAAAGGACTGAAGAAACTTCCAGGATGGCCAAGGCAATTTATAAGAAATGACAAGGGTAAAAACCTTGATAATCAAGTCAGGGAATTTCTCTGCAAGGTCCTCAATGCTGGTGCCACCCTTTTTACAGGCAATAATAAGCTTAAAAAAAATGATAACCATATAAGCATCAGACCAGTATTCATTTGCAATGAATGCTTTAACAAAGACTAGTACAGAGATACAGATGGGGATTGTCAATATGAAAAAGCAAATATGATTATCTCAGTTATTGAAACTTACTGGACCCGCAGTAGTTCGATCAAGCATGATGGCAAAATACATCTCATTTACGAGTGAGAACTTCTGACACAAATAAACCTGCAAGAGAGAGAAAGTAAATGACCCTCAAACATGTCAAGAATTAATAAGTCTGGAGGAATAATGGAGCAAAGCAGTTATATCACTTTAATCCTAGACAAGTATTAATTTTCTATCATAAATATTTAATATCAGAATTGCAGCCAGCTAACAGATGAACATACAGAAAACAGAAAGCACCATGTTACTGATGGATTTGCAGCGGTTATCATTATCAAGCCACATAGAGCCATTAATTAAAAGAAAAAAATCATCTCAGTGCATGAGGCTCCCACACTGTAAGGTTTAAGGAGGGCTCATAACTACACAACCTTACAATTGTTTTCACAAAGGTGCTATTGCAGCAACTCGGATATGCAACCTCTTGAATACAATGCAGTAAACCTTATTGTTACATCAAAGCTAATCCTTTTACATAGAGCCATTAATGAAACGGACAAAATTTATTTCAACCATAACGAGCTATAAACCACCGAAAATTGATGAAATAAAGGTAAGCCAACTGAAACCTCATAGTCACAACTCAGATGTGGTTGAGTTCGCATTTTACATACCACCTTAAGTTTAGAAAACAGAATCATTATAAATCAGCCAAATTCTCACGCATACCAGTAGCCATTGCTATTTAAGCTCTACACAAGCATGTGCACACTAACTTTTGAAGACCATGAGTCAATATATAAGTAGTGCAAATGCAGTAACTAAAAACAGACCTTGCTGACAACTTTGCCTAGAGGACCAGTTTGTTTGGTAACAAGTATCTGACCAAGCATCTTTCCTGTGTGCAAATAAAAAACATATAAACATTGAAATAATAAGATAGGTCAGCCTTACCTTCCCTTAATCTTGATTAAATAATATACCTAAATCATGACTCAAATCAGCAAATTTTTATTGGAATCTACATCTTTAACAGGGAAGAATCCTGGACAAAGAGATAAACATTATGCTCTTAAGTCAAAGCAACTAAATTAAGCTCATGGAATACTTGCTTGCCCATGGGTGATAGCGAACAGTGATGGCCAATAGACAATTTATTTAGAATGATGGCAAAGACCAAACTGGCCTCAGTTACTTCAATTTCAATAGATTGTCACTTCAATTTTGTCATGAACAAGCACAAGTAGGATTAATGATACTTCAAATACCAGAAGACTACAACTGATGAAATTTTATGCAGGGTATAATGATTGTTTTTGTGTTGCAGAAAGACGCACCGGATAAAAAATAGTTGACTTCTTAGGGATATTATATATTGTATGTTTTGCATATTGTATCCAAAGGGATACAAAGAGTGGAACAATCTTTTGAAAATAAGATTAATTACAAATAACTGAAAAAAGAAGGGGGAAAAACCAGTGCAAAGGTGAAAATTTCTTGATTAGTTCTTAAGATAATACGAAAGCAGTAATTCATCACCAGCTAACTCTTCAGCCTTGTCAGCCTTAACAATGTGGACTCCACCCTCAAAACCGTTGTTGAATTTCCCTAAGCCTCTTCCACCGGCCAAGATCTGACTCTTAACCACCAACTGCACCACAGTCGAAGTTTCGAATCCCTCAGTTCCACACAGATGGCAGGAAAAAATCTTAACTGAATGAAAGGAAAACGAAAAACAAACAAGCCCGCTGTGGGAAGAACGCCCATCCTAAACAACATAATAGAAAGCTAAATCCCCTCTCAGCAACCAAACATAGCATAGAAGGGCGTTTATTGATTACCTCGCTTTCATTTGGAAACACATCTTGAATTGCCTTTTTGACCTCAGCAACCGCAGAAACGGCTACACCTTTCGGGACATTTATCCCGTATTTACTCATCAATTCAGCTCCCTTTTCAAGAACAATCAGACGAATACATAACAATCCAATACATAGATGCTATGGATAAACACCAAAGACACAAAAAAAAAGAAGAAAGAAAAAGGAAAAGAGGAGAGGAGACCTGATATTCGTGAACGTTGAGACGCCGGAGCTGCTGCCGCTGCCATTTGCCGGCGAAGGATAGAGAGCGAGAGACCAGCTTGTTAAGCAATCCACTCATTATTCTCCTTCTTCGGAAACCCTAGACGTGGATTCGCAGAAAAAAGTATCGAGAGAGAGAGAGAGAGAGAGAGAGAGAGCACGGCTTTCCGGAAGACAAAAAGCCAAAATCTCGGAAATATGGCGCGGCGGCGGCCGCCTACGATGTAATGAGCATATGACCTTTCTCTTTTTCTGATTTTTCCTTCCGACCCCGTTATTTTATTATGTATTGGAAAGCCTAGAATGGCTTTTATCACGATTGAAATCTCTCAATTTTTATTATTATGTTAAGTGAAAATAATAAAAATTTATAAATATATTTTTTTTTCTGTCTCAAATAACATAATCTCTAAATTACTTTACTCGTAAGATTTTTTTTTTTTTAATACTTTACCTGTATAAAACAATCGTAAAAGGTTGAAAGATTGAATAATAATATATATCACTGTTCAATAAGAAAAAAAAAAAGGTCAAAATCAATGTTTCAATCCTTCAAAAACTGCACCCCAATAATATCCATATTTCCAAATTACAATACCCATACTTTTGAAAAAATATATGTATATATTTTTTATCGTAATTTAACAAATATATCAGAATTTAAAAAAAATAATAATTTAATCATAAGATTTTTTTGATAATAACATTTACTAAAATTTAAAATATGTGATGATATGAAAATAGAATAAAAGATTAATTAGATTTTGTGCATCTCTTAAAACGAATGCATTTATAAATTAACTAAAATTATTAATTGTTTTTAATTAAATATAATTTTTAAAAAAATTAAATTTAAAATAAAAAAATATAAAATATTTTAAAATCAATGCTTTTTTACACAATTTGAAATTTTTAATAGAATTTTAATTATTGATAAAATGTGAAATTGAGAGGGTAAAATGAAAATTTTTAACTAAAAAGGGCAAAAGAGAGTGTAAAAGAGAGAGAGAAGAAATGTGAGAAACATGCACCCTTAAAAAGTTGAAATGTTGCATGCAAAGATAGAGAAAAGTAGAGAAGTACGAAATTTACAGGTAGGGCGTCATGTTCTAACAAGCACAAAATCAGGGAATTATTCTATTCTCAAAATGAGCATCCTTATCTTTACCTCCCCCTTTCACAAAAATTCTTGATTTTAGTGTTCCTAGGATTACTTGATTTTTCACATGTAGGCCACCCCCTATTCTAATCTTTCTTTCATAACAATTATTATTAGATGGATCTTTCTTTCGTTTAATTTTTATGTTTATTTAAATAATTTTTTTTATATTTTTTTAATTAAGGTTGAGCTCTATTGTTTTTTTTTCTCTTTATTTTTAATTTTTAAAAAAGTTAATAATTTTAATTAATTTATGAATAAATTAGATTTAAAAGATCCACAAGACTCAATTAATCATCTACCTAACGTAAATATCATTACTTCTTTTTGTCTTTTTAACCCTATCATGCTCCGTGATAACTATTAAGAGTTTTCATTCATTTGATGTAAATTGTGGTAGATTGATTATAAAAAATCATGCGATACATAAATTGCTAAATTTTTAAAATCTTAATATATTCATTAAATCACAATAAAATATTATTTTTTATATTAATCCTAAATTATTCTATTCTGCACATCTTTATTAACATTGATCATTAATCGCCCAAATGTATAAAGCTAGATTTCTTGGTTACTTCTCATACAAAAGTATATATGGTCATGTTTATACAGGGAAAAAGATTAGGCTCCATATTGATTGGACAAAGAGGAATTTGTTGGAGAAACATGTCCTGCGTTCACTACAAGCAGAAACATGAGAAGTCAATCAATACGTAAAGGCAACTGCCAAAAGAGCAGAGTGTGATTTGTGTATGTATGATAGACAGACATTGACAAAACCTCCAAAGATAAACCCTTAAACCAAGCTAAGTTATAGGCCAGAGATTGGTCCTACTAAAAACCAAACAACGTTCAACTGTCGTACCCATGAGTCATATATATATATATATATATATATATATATATATACACTCCCTGAACAATCGTAAAAGTTGACGTTTCTTGCTTCTTCGAAATGGTTAACTTAGAGAGCCAACTGTAAAGGAGTAATGGGTGTGTACTGTACAGGAGCAACGAGTGCCCTGCCTGCCTGCCGCCAAGGCTGCTTTTGGATATCAAGTGCAGTGCATGCTGCCGAAAACGAACGAGATTCTTACCTTCAATACCATTAATTGCTTTCTAGAATTCCCCCTCACCCAACCAAACCCAGCCACTCCCTCATGCACATCTTTGTAACTATTTACTAATTATTCCATTTCCTGTAGCCAATGTATGGGTGTAGGTTGAAGTTGAACTAACCCGTAATAAAATAGGATGAATTCAAGCTTATGAGATCACTTAAAAGAAGAAATTAAAAAAAAAAAAAAAAAGACTTGACGAAGAAAAAGTCATTCTCTGTACATGTTAAAAAATTGGTAGGACTGCCCCATAAACCAAGGCAGATTTGCGCACACACACCGCACCAAACATCCTCAAATTATGGGTTGTCTCATCTCAAAGTAAATATTTCAAATATCCAAGTTCTTATAGAGGGATTTGAACAAATGAAATGAACCCAATTCCTCAAGTTAAAATTTCTTCATGACACAGCCAAAAAAAAAAAAAAATTATTCTTTTGACACTTGGTTAGCACAAGTGGCCAAGCCACCTTCTATTTTTTTTTTTATTTTTTTTAAGGAAAAAACTCTCACATCAAATGAGATTTGAAGTAGGAGAACTTTTGGTGGTGTTTTCGGACCTACAAAACTCTCCTTCCTAAGAGCTAACACTAACTTCTAACTATTTCAGAGTATATTATGATTGTCCTTAATGGGAGAAAAGGCTCCCATTTAAGAAAACAAAGAACCAAAAAAAAAAGGGGGGGGTTAAAATTCAAGTGTTGACTGATTTTAAATTTTTTGAGACATTGTCTGATTTTAATTGAAACAGACATTTACAAACCCAATATTATTTTTGTAAGCTAAAAGATCAGATCTACACATGCATATGCAATCTTGTTTTGGGCAAATAGAACATGAAACAACAAATTGCTGCCTAAGAAGCTAAATTCTACCTTCTCCCCAGATTGAAATTTTCCACTTAAGTTGAGACGTGAGGGACTCCCTCTTTCTCTTCCTGTTTCTCCAGTCCTGCCTTCCCCCCCCCCAAACAATTCAGTTTCCCCCCGGGGGATCGAATCGCAGCCCAATGGACAGGCTCCACGTGTTTCTGCTTAAAAATACAAACAAAAATTCTCTTCCCCCTTACTTTCCCGTCTGCAAGAAGAGTCCGAGTTGGGTAGGGTTAACAAGGCCCGGAATGTGGGCCCCATCTGTCTTCAGCAAACCCGAAACCTCCACGTACCTTTGATAGTTCTCTTTATTCGGCTCGGCTTTTCCGCTGCACTCGGCTTCGGCTTTCTGGCTCGGCTGAACCATCTTCGAGTACTCCGCATCAGACACCGGCACAGCATCGGCTCGAGCCGGGTCCCACGGTTGACCAAGGAGGGTGCCCTTGGTGAGATACTCGTGGGCCAAGTAGCCAGCTAGGAGCCGATTATACGAAGCCGGCTCGGGGGGCTTCTCCTCCGAGCCAACCGGAGGCGGAGTCGGCTTAAGCAACTTCGCCTCCGCTGGCTGTAGCACCGGTAGCGGATGTGGCTGGACTTGCGGTTGCGGTGTTGACGGTTTCAGCAGATCGAAACCGTCTCTCTCTTTCCGCTTATTCGACGTGACAACGCGACGGGGAGGGAGGCGCATCGTTTTGGTGTTCATTCTTATCGCCGTCCCGATGCATGCCACGTCGGCAACAATAAAAATGCGGACACCAGGCGAGACGAGACGAGACGAGACGAGACGGAAGTCACTCTTGTTGCCTTCTGAATTTGAACAGGGGCATTTCGGTAAAAAAAAAAGACAAACAGTACAAAGGTAAAACTGAAAAACAGAAAATGGCAGTAAAAGGGTAAAGGTAAAATTTTGAAACCGAGACCAAAAATTAAAAAAAAAAAAAAAAAAAAGGACGAATGAAAGAAGGAAAGGGATGGGATCAGGCCAGCGGTGGCCAGAATCCAGCTTCGAAATAACGGCTGTTTAAGCCACTAATTAAATCTGAGCAACAGAGAGAGACGTGGAGAGAAAGGGGGACCAGAAAGAAACATAGAAATTGAACAAATAAAAGAGCTAGCAGCGTGGCTTGTATTTATAGAAGCCGTCTTGGGCGATTGCCCTAGTCTTATAGAAAAATTACGAAAAGACCTCAAGATTTCAAATTGCCAGATTACCCCACTTCCCTGTTAAGCGCTAACCTTTTTTTTTTTTTTTTTTTTTTTGACAGGTCAAGATTTCCCAAAAGGAAGACAGATTCCTGTTTAGCCACAATGAATAAGATTCGATTTCTTTTGCCAAATATTCATCCTACAACATTGTTTGTCCATCTCAAACGTTTCGCCTGGAAAATGTTGTTGCTTGTTCTTACAAAATTTTCTTAATCTAATTTATTTTGAACGATTTAATTCACATTCTTTTAGTTAGTTTTTTTTTTTTTTTTTTGGCAATCCCATTTGGAACTTTAGAAGATTTATGCGAGTAATTTCTAGAAAACCCATCATTAAGAAATATACGATGATGAAAAAAAAAAAACAAAGGACGTGAATCTACCACGATCGGATTATCGTTCGAACTACTGTTGCTGAGTCAAAATGTTTCAAGTTACTTTTGGACATGCAATCGATTGTACTTTTTCTTATTGCCCATTTTGCTTGTGCGACGTATTTGACGGAACCGGTTTCCCTTTTAACTCCTGACACTTTTTTTTTTTTTTTTAAGACACGTACAGAGCCATTTTTATAAAAATTATTTAATTTAACTTCCCGGCATACAAAGTGAAGAAAAATTTATAAAAATACTTTAATAATTAAGACTTTAAATTTTAATTTTAGAAATCAAACATAATATTTATGTAAATTGAGAGAATTGATTCTATTGTATAATTTATGATCTAAAAGATATTTTAATAGATACAAATAAATAAAAAGAAATTACGATGAATCCTGTTTTTATTGCGGCATTAATGTGATTGATTTTACGGGATTTATATGAAGTCTTATTAAAGAAGACTTAGGTCTATATGGTAGGACCAAATTAAATAAGTGATCTACAAGGTAAAAAGAGATTAATGAATGTTGAGTTTCATCTTCACGTTATTATTTAGGAAAAAAGTTGATGGAATAGAAAATAATTAATATGCATACTGGAAATGACTTTCACAGAGCATTTGTAATCAAATTTGGTCATTGGCATATGATCGGAAAATTAATTTAAATGAGATGTATGCGTAAAGTTCATGGATGACATGTTTACCATAAAAAAACAAAGTTTTTATCAAACATAATATAAAAGACTCATATCAAATATTATTAGATAGAACTAGAGGGTTATTAACAATATACATAACAAACGAAAAATTTATGGAAATATTTTAAATTAGAGTAATGTTATGTTTACTAACATATATTTTTTTTCGATTAAATTGTATAAATATATTGAAAAAGAAAGAAATAGATTTTTATTAAAAAAATTTTAGTATTTTAATTTTATTAAACTAGTTTTTTAAAGTCTTCAATAGACATTATTCTAGTAATTAATAATTTATATCTATATCTAAAGGTCTTAATTTTAAAAAGATGCAAAATTTATAAATAAACAAATAAAGAACATTAATTTTTAAAATTAAGCATAAAATTTATAAAAATAAGAAAATGTATATATTTTTATTAGTTAATTTATATTTCAATAGACTGTCTAATTTATATAATAAAAAAAAATTCCCATGTCATAACTCTTTAAATTATGTCTCCAAATGCATTGTAACAAAAGTTAGCATAATGTTTCAGTCAATGGTATACAATAATGCATCTTCGATTAGTGTTATTGCGAGTAATGGTTTAGTCGGTTGGTTTTTTAGAAGAAGAAGAAGAAAAAAAAAATGATAGAAGTCAACAATCCTTGCCATCAGATTTTAAGGGGAAATTAGCTCCAAGGCGCCTTCTTGATTAAAGCTTACCAGAGAGATGTACCGGTTGGGTCGTTGTCTCAATCAAATAATGAACCGTGACCCCACCGGCCTACCCTCGCGCAGGCGGGACTCTCAGCCTTCGTTAAATTCCAGAGCCCTTGCCATTATGACAAAAGGGCCACGTGAAATTTTAAATTTTGAACTTGGCCGTATGGATGGTCAGGAATTGCTTACGCGAACCTCTTATCTGCAGTCACACCACCAAAAGATTTAAATTTTTGTTATCTATAAAATATAAAAATAAGGATAATATTTTATAGTATTTTAAATTTTTTAAAATATACATTTAATTCATTAGACTTTTTAACAAAATTTTAAATTTATAATTTTTAGTATATTAATAAATAACTCTTTTTATCATTAAATCACATATAAAAGTTTAAATTTTGCCGAACTTAATTTGATTTCTTTCATTTGTTAATATACATATTTTTTTTCTTATCACACGAGTCTATCAAATAAAATTTCTTGCACATAAAACCCTTACATTTGTGGACAAAATAGTATTAATGCACACAAAAGGGAGGCACATCGTATTAATGTTAATTTAGATTAAAAAATAATTAAAATTTAAATAAAAGTTCAGGTAAAATTTTATTGTTTGGATAAATTTAAATATTTATAATTATATAACAATATGT
Source organism: Ceriops tagal (assembly GCA_021533255.1). Taxonomy (NCBI): domain Eukaryota; kingdom Viridiplantae; phylum Streptophyta; class Magnoliopsida; order Malpighiales; family Rhizophoraceae; genus Ceriops; species Ceriops tagal. The sequence goes on from CM038600.1 coordinate 3,935,414, forward strand.
TATAATCTTATTTTGTGTGCTTCTTATTTATTATATGATTTTCTATTAATTTAATAAAATTACAATCTTTGTATGACTATACTAACAAACAAAGGGATATTTTGATTTAGATAGAAAAAAACAGAGTTTATAAGTTTTATTGGAACCACCACGGGGGTCATTGGACTCGCCACGTAAATCATTAGAGCTACAAAAGCCACCCACCAGAGCCATTGCATGCATTGCCAAATCTCATTGTGACCAGCGGGGGCCACCACACGCGCCTTCGAAATTCGTTCTTTTTATCATCAGAAGTCATTTCTCACCATGCTAAACATCAATTAGACCAAATCCAGCCACCACGAATCCATTAAAAAGTTCTAAATGTCGTAGATCTATCTACGAAATTTCCATTATCCCTCTACCTTTTTGAACGATAGAATGAGTATTATATTAAAATAAAGTAATGAGTATATCTTTAACGACTTTGAAAAAGTATTACTAAATAATGAAAATAAAGCATGAGTCATAATTTCCTCTGTTCATGACATAATAAAGTTATTAAAAGGAAAAATAGATCAAGGGAAAATATGACAAGAAATTTATCAAAGGTCAAGAGAGTTCTTAATCCATTTTAAGTAAAATTTATTTTGTATTTTATTTATTTGTTGAATGAAATTTAATAATAAGTATTAAAAATGCTACTTATAAAGAAGTACGAAATAATTTCAAATTTAGTGTAAACATTTTAAAATATATGATTCTATTACTTATATTTACATTTTAGCATAAATAAAGACAAAGTTAGATGATTGAAGAGTGAAAATAATCTATTTTTGGCTATAAAAAATGATATAAGTTATTTAATTCTATTAAGAAAGGTAATTATAAGTAGAAATATGATTTTTGCTAAAGATAAAATTTGAAATTTTTATACTAAAAAGTTGAATAACTTCCAAAGACATTAAGTTGCCATTTTGGGATGAGAAAACTTAAGTTGCAATTGCTAATGCAAATAAGGATGTTTCACCCATGAATTTGATTTGACATATTTAGGCATAATGTTTTATTTTCTTGGCATTAAAGTGATTTAAGGAGATGAAATTTTTATTTGTCAAAAAAGTTATGCTACTGAGTTATTAAAAAAATTTATTTATGCATGATTATAATCTTAAGAGAACTCTCATAAAAGTCAGCATTAGATTATTTAAGGAGAACAACGAAGGATTTGTTGATTTTACATTTTTTAAGCTAATTATTGGAAGTTTGAGATATTAAATATGTATATGATTCAATATATCTTATATAATTAATTTAATTAGCAAGCTCCTAGAGTTTCTCTCTTAATCTTATATACACATTATTAAAAAGATTATAAAATAAATTTATAAACATGATGTATTTTATTTTTCATATAAAAGTCGTATTTCTATAAATTATTCTGCTAGTGATTGAGGTAAAAATATAAATCATCATATAAATATTTTTGGATATGTTTCAACTTTGAAACTACTACTTATTTATGGTTATCATAAAAAAATAATATATTATTGCACTTTTAATTTATAAAGTAGAATATGTAACTGCAACTTTAAGTGTTTGTCAAACCATTTGTTGTATAATTTGTTAAATGAGTTTTATGTTTTAGTTGAAGGTTTTACAAAAATCTTTGTTGATAATGTTTTTGTAATCAATTTAACCAATAATTTAATGATAAATTGAAGGAATAAACATATTAATACTTGTTTTTATTTTCTAAGAGATCAAGTTGATAAAAGAGAAATTAAATTGACATATTATAAGTCTTAAAATCAAGTTATTGATATTTTCATAAAATTATTAGAGTATGAAGTATTTATTAGAGTGAAACAAAAATTAGAATTAAAAATATCACGAAATTAGAATTGAGCAAAATGTCAATATTAATTCATATTATGAGATAATTAGAATTATAATAGATATTAGTTTAGTCAAATTTAATTAAAATTTTATTATTTAAATATATGTGATTATATAAAAATATATTATTAATATTATTATACATTTTAATTAGTATAAATATTTTTAATTTAATAAAATCAAATGTTTATATAACAAATAGGTCATCAACTCCATCATTTCATGTTTAATTTCATCACTCCATTCATAATGATAGCGATGTAAAGAGATGAATAAAGTAGTAGGTGAAATTTTCGGTGCTCAAAGAATTAATCAATCCTAATCATGTCTCCATCGATTTATAAAAATGGTGCGGCCATAAAACTTGCTGCCTGACGGATTAACAATTGTTTTGTCTGATGTAATTAAATTTAAAAGCAAAATTAACTGTAAGTAAGGTCAAGATTCATGTCTTATATTTCACAAGCTATATACTTAATCGTTGTAAATTATACCTAGTAGTATGATAACCTCTTAAGAATTGTGAAATATCAGGTACTACTCTGGAAAGAAAGAAAAAAAAAAAGAACAATTTTGCAGATCATGCCTCGTTTGTAGGCTGACGAGTACTTTATTAGTTATAGATGAGTACTGCTTGAATAAGGTCATTTGATTCAATGATGGCAGGGAGACTTCGAAGTACATTCATTATCGAAACTTGAAATCATAGGCGGACTCAAACTAATGACTTTTTTTTTTTTTAATTATTGTTATCATTATTTAACATTGGGACTAGATGTTACTACAAATTAATTTATACATTAATATAATATTTATTATTTAATCCAGATCTACTGATTTGATCCAATTACAAATATGTTATTTGCATCAAAGATCTCAACTGTGTAATCTCAACCTAATTTTTTGTTTTGAGTGTAAAAAAAAAAGTAATAATATTAGTCATTATTTTTATAAATTCAAACAACAAAATTGTTCATTAACATCTCGATTTAATTATTTTCACAAGCAAAATTTATTACCAACTAGTGATGGTTTCAAGTAAGTTTTCCCCACATTTGACCACAACTTATTAAATATAAAATTTATTAATTTACTTACTTATAAATTATAGTTTATTTAAAGAGAACAAACAATACCCTAAAAATTTCAACCCAAACTAACAATAATAATAATAATAATAATAATAATAATAATAATAATAATAAAAAAGGTATACCAAATTACCAACAAAGTCTCTCTCCTATTAGGGACAGTCTCAAATCAATTGGTCACGAAACTAAATTGTAATCTGATATAAATCGTTGAGGAGAAATATCCTTTTTTGGCAATTAAATTCAATTTTGGTTGGAGACCAAGTTGTTGACACTGAAGACAATTCTAGTAATAGGGAAATATTTAAAACGCAAACAAAATCAACGGAATCCTGATAAGTCGTTGACTTTCACCCATCAATGCGGTGTTGTGCGCCATCATGTCCAACCGGTTTGCCGGGGAGTGGAATCCACACAATCCTTCGATTTTATATTCCATATTAGTCTTGAAATGATGCTATGACCTTTTTCCTTTGAGTTTGGTCTAAGTTGAGTTGGGCAAGATCACATGAAAGGCAAGTTATCTAAAATAAAACAAAAAACAATTATCTGAATATTGAAATTAGTGTTCTTAATTTGACTTGTTCTTTACATTTAGGCATTCATCTCAAACCGGTACTGACATGTTACATGATTTTTCTTTCTTGTTTTTATCCCCTCTAGCGGTTGAAATTAATTTTTGTGTGCAATTGCAAGTAATTAAATTTCTAAAATGGGGAATCATAATGGCAAGTAATTTCAGGAAATGGCAGGACCACTTGTCTAAAATTGTAAGCCAAGTTACCAAGTTTCAACCTCGTTAAGGTTTTGCAAACAAGTACGTTACCCTGTCTGCTCGTCGCACGGAGAGAGAGAGAGAGAGCGATGCCCCCCTACCCACCCCATGTCTTCTTCTTCTTCTTCTGCTTCTTTCAAGTATAAGTTATAAAAACGGGCTTGGAGCATTGCCAACCAAGTTAAAGAGGATGAATTTTTAGCAATGTGAGGTGATGATATTCATGTTTCGTGTGTCAAATATCCATTTCTTTGGGCCAAGCGCCGATCACCACGTACTAATCCTTCCAACGCTAAATCGAGTTAGCGAAGACAAACCTTAGTTCCCAAGTTAACTATGGTTAGGGGCCAGCTGTCCTTGTCGCCCGTACTGTCATATTCCATGAACATTGGATTCCTATTACTCGGCACAGTTTGCAGCAGGCCCTAGAGGAGAGGAATCCTTTTTATCTTCTTTTACCTTCCAATGCATGCCTTCCTCCCAAATGGTTGAACATTGATATTTTGACCGTAAGTTTTATGATCTGAACCTTCAGGTGGCTATTGAACCAAAAAACAAAAAAAAAAAAAAAAAAAAAAAATTTTAATGCAAAAAATCACCAGCTCGTTTTTTTTTTTTTTTTTTTAGAATGCCCCATTTGGCATCTGTGACGCAAAGTACGTTGAAAAAAAGTGAAATTTAAATTAAAAATTTTTTTGAGTAGAGTTTTTTTTTTAAAATATATATGTATTTTAAATTAAAAATTTGAAATATTAAATTTATAATTTATTTTTTAAATATATATTGTCTATTTTGTTCATTCGTTTTTAATTTGAGATTTCTTGATTATATAATTCATGCATTTATATTTAAAATTTCAATAATTTTTTAAATACCACTTGTTAAGAACATGAAAAAATTTCAATTAATTTTTTTTTACGAAGTCCAAATAAGCAATAGATAATATATATTTCAATAGAATAAATTTATAAATTTCTTTCACTTACAAATTACTTATTTTTTTAATCTCATTTTCAACACGAAACTATTCAATTACACAAATCATACATTTATATTTAAAATCTCACAAATTACGGAGACATTTAGTACCAAATAATTAGAGTAAAAGTGAAGTATATTATGAATGTAAAAGTAGCATGTGTCTGACGTTACTTGCAAGAGTTGCTTCTGATACTATCTAAGCAAAGTATTGCAGAACAAGATGAAACAAAGAAGAAATCAAGAGGAAAATGCAAAGATACCGCGGGCACAGCCTTCCGATGGTTTAGTTATTTGGTTTTTGTATTAAATATAATAATAATATTGTTCTTTTTTCTCGAACAAAACTACGTCAATGCGGAATATGCCAAATGTTTTAAGAAAAGAAAAGAAAAAGAAAAAGAAAAAGAAAAAGAAAGGGCACATGCACATTTTAAAATTTTGCCCTCTAAAGTAAAATTTGTCACCTGCAGGATTTGAATTAATTTATTTATTTTTATCGTAAGGAAGTTGTAAACAACAAAACTTAGTTCTCTTCATTCTTAATAAATACATTTTATTTTTAAAATTAAAAATTTTAAATTTCTAATTAAATATCTAAAATTTTAATTAGTAGGGTGCCTTTGTAAATATATCCAATCTTAGTTTACTTTATATAATTGGTGGTTTCGTGATGAGGGGAGACCGAAGCCTAACCAATCAGCAATAATTCAGTTTTGGTTTCGAGCCAGTTTTAGTGTTGTTTAGTTTTGGTTTGGAGTTAGCCAATCCTTATCTAAGAAATAAAATTTTGTTACGAAAATTTTATAGAACATTTTCATGCAAAAAAAAAAAAAAGAAAGACAAAAACTATAAATAAAGTGGCTTTTAACTTTTAAAAAGTTATTATTTTTATAAAAAAAATTGTATGATCAAGATTATTATTTTTTAATTTAGTAATTAGAACTAGAAACCATGATTTTAATTTTGATTATGATGCCATCTTTAGAACGGAAAGAGCCTTAATTGAATTGACTCTCGTCATTTTCTTTCCTGAGTTTTAATTTGATTTTGATTCTGAACCGGACCACAGTCAAACGTAACTAATTTTAGATAGATCAATACCTAGTTAGTTTTAGGTAAGAAAAAAAAATTTAGGAAGATATGAGCAAATAAATTATATTCGGCGGAAATGGGAAGGCTGCTGTAGGGTACAAGAAGAAGAAGCACAAAGAAAGAGAGAGAAATGTACCATACAAAGAGCAAAAAGGTGGTGGCGGTGGTTGGGGGGGGGGTGAATCCGTAATTTACTCAATTAAATTGTTCATCGTAAAATAGAAATAAATAAATAACAAAATCTGGAGATTTTTTTGATATTTTGGTTGATGTGTTGACCATCAGTCAATTTCGTTAGATCGTTAATGACGGTTAAAGCGCCAGCGCTAAAATTGATGAGGAAGCATCCCACGTGGCACAGAATTAGCCAACCCAACATTGTAAAAAAAATATAATATAATAAATTAAATTAAAAATTTTTGTCTTAGCATTAAATCGAAAAACCTTTGTTAAGTTTCCCGAGAAATTAAAAATCCCGAAACTTCTCCATCAAGACGCACCACCTGTAATTCCATCTCCCTGTCTCTACTTTGATCCAAAAGGAAAAACCAAACCCATGTAAGATTATAGTTTGTAACAATAGTTGGGAAAGAAATCAAACGAGGAGGAGGCCACAAGATAGAGAGGTGGGGAAAAGGAGAGAAAAAGAAAAGGCAAAAGGATATTGAAGCATGCTTTCCTTCATTTGTTTTGGATTCTTTGAGGATTGATTCTAGGAATTTAAAGGAGAAGCCTTTGATAGGAGAGAGATTTTAAAAGATGGGTCTTGATGGTGGTGACTACTTGTGGGCTCTTTGTCTGTTCTTTTCTCTTTGGAAAATTAAAAGGTGAGTGCTTTTCCATTTTTCTATATGAACTTGAATGGTATTACCTTGGTTGGAAGTTTTTTAACTTTTGGAATTGTCTTTTATGGGAAGATGATTGTCAATCTTGAAACCTTGTTTTTTTTTTTTTTGAATTTTTGTGAAATTAGGCTTGATTTTTGGAGGGTCCTGGTAGTATAGATTTTTTGTTTTTTTTGTTCTTCACTCTTCGCAATTGGGGTTGTCGAGATATTGATGGGTGCTTCTGTGGTCTTGGGCTGGATTGGGTTGTGGATTTTGCTGAAGTTGTTGTCTTTTGTCTGTTTATTTTACTTCTTATCACTGGATGGCAGTGATGAAACCGATGCCTTTGGATTCTTATATGTTTTATTGGCAATTTCTTTTATTACAATCAGTTTCATGCTCAAGCATTTGAATTTATTGTCATTGTTTTGCTAGCTCGATCACGACTTTTGAATTATGATGCTTACCTTAAATAGATGAACTCTTGTAAAAAGTGTCTTTTAGTATCTTGCATTAAGAGTTTGATCGCTTGTTTTGTTGGTGCTTGAAGATTACTGAGACAGTATGAAGAGCAAATTTAGGGCAAAACAGCAGAGAAGAGGCATAGCTAGGCAAAATTTGCGGAAGATAATGAAATGTCTTTGCTCTGGGGGACAATTGGCACTAGATGAAATGGTACCTTCTTCTGAGTCCCACGCAACCAAGGATTATTCGCTGGGTGATTATTCTTCAAAAAATGGTGAGGCGTGCCAGAAGCCAGATACAAGAAATATAGAGGAAGCAGAATTAACACTTCGTGAGCATGGTTCTTTGAACTATGAGGTTTGTTCATCTAAACTTGTGTTTTAAGGATTTAAGTGTCTAATGAATCTTCAAATAGTGGTCTTTACTATGTTATTAGAATAGACCTTCATATTTGGTCAAGGATCTAAATCCTATAGTAGTGGTTACTTCTTGCCCTGAAATTGGTTAGTTAACCCTACTGGCACATTGCTAGTAGGTCTTTAAACCTACTGGCATGATGGATCACTCCTAACCCCTTAAAAAAAATCCACTATTATTGTATCGTTCTTCAATATACTCATCTAAACTTGGACAAGCCCATACAATTGTCGCTCTACTGACCCTAAGGAATAAAGTTTATGTGAAATTTCCTTTATTCCTCCTGGATGTGTGTAGAATTAATTTTCTTGGACTGTTCTAATCAAGAAACATTCATTTATAGAAATTAATTAACTTTATGAATGATATTCACAAACGCCTTATTTTGGACCTGCTCACAATTTTCAGGAAGCCAGGGCATTGTTAGGAAGAATTGAGTACCAAAAAGGAAATATAGAAGCTGCCCTGCATGTTTTTGAAGGAATAGATATCACAGCAGTGACTCCCAAGATACAGATTACTCTTGCTAGAAGATGTGACCAACGAAAGAGACAGTCCCAAAATTTTGGTTCCCCACCAATGTCCATACATGCTGTCAGTTTGCTTTTGGAAGCTATCTTTCTAAAAGCAAAATCGCTACAACATCTTGGAAGGCTTAAAGGTGTCCTCCTGTTTTGCTAGCTAATACTCTGTAAACTTGAATTGCTATATGTTCTTGCATTTTTTTTTCTTAGTTGTCTCTGATTATATGTTAGCATAAAATTTGGCATTTGATGTTCAACTTCATGGATTACTATTACATATTTTTCGCTGAATATGAAATGTATCCATGTGGAGGGCCCTACGCTGTACTCGTGCTCATTATCCTTGTATTTGCTTTGGAATCCTCTCTCCTTGCTTCTCTCTCTCTCTTTCTTACTCATATATCTGTACATTCCCTTTAAGAAAATGAAAAATTACAAGAAGAATGGCTGAAATAAAATATACAAGATGATCAGAATATCATTGCTAATTTATACCAATTGTTCTTGCAGATGCTGCTCAATCTTGCAAAGTTATTCTGGACATAGTTGAGTCTTCATTGCCAGAAGGCTTGCCTAAAAAATTTGCTGCTGACTGCAAATTGCAGGAGACTTTAGACAAGGCTGTTGAGTTGCTTCCAGAATTGTGGAAACAAGCCGATTCCCCACCTGAAGCAATCATGTCATATCGGCGTGCTCTCCTATATCAATGGAACCTTGACGCAGAAACTACTGCAAGGATTCAAAAGGAGTTTGCCATTTTTCTTCTGTACAGTGGAGGTGAGGCAAGTGCCCCCACCCTCCGATCCCAGATGGACAGTTCATTCGTTCCTAGAAACAATATAGAAGAAGCTATACTTCTATTAATGATATTGCTAAGAAAAGTTTGTCTCAAAAGAATTGAGTGGGATCCTTCAATCTTGGATCATCTTTCTTTTGCTCTTTCGGTGGTGGGTGACCTAAAGTCATTAGCCCATCAGCTTGAGGAATTGCTTCCTGGAATAATTAATGGGAGAGAAAGATACTATACTCTAGCTCTCTGCTATTATGGAGCAAGTGAGGAATTGGTTGCTCTGAATCTACTGAGGAAGTTGTTGCATAGTAGTGAGGATCCAAATTGTGTTCCGGCCTTATTGATGGCATCAAAAATTTGTGGGAAGGTCCCTGGACTTGCTCAAGAAGGGACAAATTATGCTTACAGGTCACTCGACAATATTAAAGGTGAATGCGATCAGTTGGAAGGAATCTCTAAGTGTTTGCTGGGCATCTCCCTTTCAGCGCATTCTAAATCTGCTGTTGATGATTCTGAGATGGTCACAAAACAAACAGAGGCACTCCAAGCCCTAGAAAGTGCAGGAAGAATAACAAGGATGCGAGATGCTAATACACTCTACAATCTCAGCCTAGAAAATGCAGATCAGAGGAAACTGGATGCAGCACTGTATTATGCCAAGCGCTTGTTAAAAATGGATTGTGGGTCCACTAATAGAGGTTGGTTATTATTGGCTCGGATTTTATCAGCTCAGAAAAGGTTTGTAGATGCTGAAACAGTTATCAGTGCTTCGTTGGACCAGACTGGGAAATGGGATCAGGGAGAATTATTGAGAACCAAAGCAAAACTTCAAATAGCACAAGGTCGGTTAAAACATGCTATTGAGACCTATACACAGCTTCTGGCTATTCTTCAAGTTCAGAGTAAGGCCTTTGGTTCTGGGAAGAAGCAACAAAGGGTATGTCAGTTAAATATATTAAATTTTGGTCTCCCTTTTTGTTATTAATAGTATTTTAAAATTTTCTTCAAAGACATGTAATTTTCTGCTGCTGGCAACCTTTTTGGATAATTTTTGTCAGGTCAATAGAAATCTTGCCATGTGTTTGGAATTGGAAGTTTGGCATGACCTGGCTTCTGTCTACATTGGCCTGTCAAGGTGGCAAGATGCTGAGATATGTCTTTCCAAATCCAAGGCCATCAGTCCTCACTCAGCTGCTAGATTTCATATCACTGGTAAGTTGAACCAGTCATCTGGATTTTGATTTATTGTTTTCCAACCTTTGAATGTAGAGCCATCTGGCAATTTTGATACCTTTATTCAAAATCACTGCTTAGCAAGAACAATTCAAAATTTCTTTGATAAAGTCTCTGGTGAAAGATTCCATTTTTGATATTCTGTGCTTCCATTCTATCAATAGATTTAAAAATTTTAAATTGCAGTATGACTAGGGTACAAGCATTAGTGGGTTGCCTGCTTCTCCACAACTAAAATATTCACTAGGATGGAGGAAATGGGAGGGCATGGCATGGCTGCTGTTTCCAGAAGTGTGTGTTTTAGTTGACTGAATTAATTTTTTTTTCATGAACACAATCAAGCGGATCCAGAAACCATCCTTCTGGCTTAGTTGTCTTCACAACTTGAACGTATGTTTATTGCAGGTTTACTTTATGAAGCAAAGGGTCTACCCAAAGAAGCTCTAAAAGCCTATGAGAGTGCTTTGGATATCGATCCCGCCCACGTTCCGAGTTTGGTATCCGCAGCTGTGGTTCTTAGACAGCTCGATAATCAATCAAATGAAGTAGCCAGAAGCTTTCTAATGGGTGCTTTGCGGCTAGAAAGAATGAACCCATCAGCATGGTACAACCTTGGCCTGCTTTACAAATCTCAGGGAACTGCTTCATCCTCCCTGGAAGCCGCTGAATGTTTTCAGGCTGCAACAATTCTTCAAGAAACCGCTCCTGTTGAGCCTTTCAGATGATTAGCGCCATATCATTTGTAAAAGCGGGGGCATGGACGTGTACTTTCTTTCTTTATACGAGGACATATACCTACCAACTTCCCTATACCAATATTTTAAATACGGAATTCATTCTTACAGATAAATTAATCCCCTTCGGTAAAAATGCAGTTTTATAAAACCAGTCCAATGTCGAAGTAGGGTGGGCTCGGATCACTTTGTTCAACCAGTGAGTCAAAGGGTTAGTTCAACTCACTGTTGGGTCGATAAAGAAACTCAATTTGGGTCAAAGCTAGATTTATGTAAGAACTTGCTGGGTATGGGTTTCGATCCACCCATGTTGGAAATGACGTCGATATTGGATGGAAGACATAATTATAGATTAGATTCGTTGTTTTTTTTTTTTTAATAAATGTTTTAATAGTTAAAAATTTATATTTTATTTTCAATTTCAATCCTGGCAGAAGTGCGGAGATATAAATTTTTTAATTAATAATAATTAAAAAAACAAAAGCGGAATGACAATGGCGAACGTGCGGCAGATTTTCAGAACCGAAGCCTGCATGAAGTATAAAATAAAAAAGAAAATGGAAAAGAACCGCGCGTATGTCTACCCCTCCGCCTACCCAAAAGCCAAAAGTATTTTTGAAGCGCCGCTGGGGAAATCATTTTGCCTTCAATAAATAAACCTCCAAAGTCTCCTTCTCCCACTCTTGCGTCGGGCGGTGCAAATTAATTGCTTTTGATTTCAGCCTGTGGGTGGCTGGAGCGGCCAACATGGGTGATTCCTCGGAACAGATTGTTAGTAGGCCTATGGGGCCGCCATGGATTCTTCATTTCCAGAAACTGGGTCTCGACCTCCAGTGCCCTCTCTGGTCTGTAATGCCAATGTCTCATTTTGTTGTTTATGCTTTTAACAGAGTAATAATGTGGCGCGGAAAGAAAATTCTAGACTTTAGAGATTATTTGAGAAGTGGTTGTCTTTAATACCTTTAAATTTCTACTGGGTTTACTCTATATGATGTGGGGTCCTGTTCTTGTTGGTTTTTTTTTTTTTTGGCAGCTTAAGCTTGCTGAAGGGACCCGTCTTGCTCCCTTGTGATCACGTTTTTATGCTATCGCTGTTAGGCAGGATTGGTGGCATTCTTAATAATTATCTTTTATTATTTTCGAATTAATAGGTGAGATTATTTGTTGGTGAGATTATTTTTTATTATTTACAAATTAGTAGGGAGATTATATCTCTAATAATGGTCTGTCAAGTCTATATAAATATAATACTTATGATCTTTGGATTCAACTAAACAATAATATCACCAAAGCATTTACTTTATTGGAAGTCGATCCCCTCGAAGTGATCATTGGAGGCTGATCCCCTCGAAGCGATCAATCTATCTCTTTTATTTCCGCAAAACTTTTATTTTCGATCTCCACTTCCCAATCCTTATTCCAAATTCTTTGTTTAAAAACCTTAGGTTTTTAACATTTGGTATCAGAGCGGCGTTCTTAGGGATTCTATTTCTGTCTATTCTGCCAAAAAAAAAAAAGTTTTTATGCCCCTTACCCGATAGCAAAAGAAAAATTTGGGTATCACCAATTTGCGATTTTACAGTATGTCTTCACACAACTCTTCTGATTCTGACGCTCAAATATCTCGAATTGAAGAATCATTATCTCTCATGCAAGAGTTTTTCACGAGGCTTGAACAGATGGTACTCTCTATTACACAGAGGGAGTCAGGAGACAACACTCCCAAATCTGCTAACAAACAAAAAGAACCTGTGGAATCTTATGGAGGCACCAATCGTGACTATACCCAACCACACACAAGGGTAGAATTTCCCCGCTGGGATGAGAATGATCCTGCAGGTTGGATCTATCGGGCTAAAAAATATTTTTGCTTCCATCGTACGCCAGAGCTCTCTAAAGTTGAAATTGCTTTTATTCAATTAGAAGGTGATGCAATCCAATGGTATGATTGGGTCGAAACATGTGGTGGAATTCTCACGTGGGCGGAATTCACTAAAGGCCTTTTTGTGCGATTTGAGCCCTCGGAATATCACAATGTTGACGGAAAGCTCGCAAAAATTCGCCAGACATCTACCATCCTCGAATATCAAAGTCGATTCGAACGACTTGCCAATCGAGTTAAAGATTGGTCCGAACGGCAATTGATGGGAACATTCATTGAAGGACTTACTTTTGACATCCGACAAAAAGTCAAGGCTCGCCAACAACGAACAATGGTAGTGACTATTTCCTTTGCGCGCTTGCAGGAGGAAAAGCTAGGTGCTGAAAATTGTCGACCATATGCTAATGTGACTAGCAAACCTATCGAAGGTAACACTAACTTATCTTCTCTTACTCGTCCTTCTAACACTAGACGCTTAACCCAAGAACAATTAAAAGAGCGAATGACAAAAGGGTTGTGTTGGCACTGTGATGAGAAGTGGCATAAGGAGCACCGTTGTAAGCAAGGGAAGCTTTTAATGATTGAGCCAGTTGAGGAGATTGAAGAAATAAGGGCTGACCACAAGAGCCCAGATGATGATGACACCTTTGTTGAATTCATAAATGAGCCTGTAGTGCATACTTTAGCTGGGTATTCGAACCGACAAACTATAAAGATTGATGGAGTCATCAAGGGACGGCCAGTAATGATACTAGTTGACTCGGGTAGTACCAATAACTTTATGGATGAGAAAATTGCCAAAAAACTTGCTTTTTCAATCGAGCATTGTGACAAGTTTGCTGTGAAGGTTGCAGACGGGAGAAACTTGACATGTCAAGGGAAGTGCACAAAGGTAAAACTCGCGTTACAAGGTCAAATTGTTTATGTTGATCTTTTCTTACTACCCTTAGAAGATTATGAAATTGTCCTTGACATTGATTGATTACGAACCTTGGGAGATATTACTTGGAATTTCTCTAAGTTAAGAATGAAGTTTCTATTGAATGGACATCCAGTGGAATTACATGGAAGACACGGGGGTAAAGTTACTCCTGTTAGTAGTCATCGAATGGAGAAAGTCCTACAAAAAGCAGGACAAGGGTTCCCGGTATAGTTGACAGGTGAAGAAGTGGCCAAATCACATTCTATACAAGAGAAGGAGGTTACGACACTATTGATTAAATTCTCTAGTTTGTTTGCTGAGCCTGCAGGTCTACCTCCACAAAGGACACACGACTATCATATTCCGTTATTATCTGAGAATACACTTATTAATGTTCGACCCTACCGTTATCCACACTTTCAAAAAGGGAAAATTAAGAAAATTATTAAGGAGATGTTGGAAGCGGGCATCATCAGATCGAGTGTTAGCCCATACTCATCTACTGTCCTTTTTATAAAAAAAAAAAAAGGACAGTTCTTGGAAGATGTGCATGGAAATCAAGATGTTATCTAAATCTTGGTTCAATAGATTAACTTTCTTGTTGAGGATGCTACTTAGGAGTTCTATCATTCTTTTGTAGATTGTGTTAGTACTTTTCCAGAATTTCTCTTTATGAAATTCCTATTTCTATAATACAAGATCTTTCTTTATGCGAATACTAGCAATAAAAACTGTAATTGAAATC
>CM038600.1:3950169-3999983 GCA_021533255.1 Ceriops tagal
TTAGTTATCTCACAAATTATAATTGTATACAACTGAACAGAGATAACAAAGCACAAGCAAAACCATAACCTTAATTGAATTCACGAGTGTTACAATAATATGAGCATCCTAAAATATTGGCTTTCAAGAGAATGAGGACCTGTCCATAATGTCCATCCGATCAACATGTCCAGTAAATGTTTTCGGTGGCAAACCTTTAGTTAACGGTCCGCTATCATTAATTCAGTACCAATATGCTCAATAGACACTTTATGGTTTTGCACTTCTTCTTTAACAAATAGGTATTTTAAATCCATACGTTTCGCACCTTTAGAATACCTATCATTCTTAGAGAAGAAACTGCTGCGGAATATCACAATAAATTCTTAACGACTTTTCTATAATGTCAACCAAACAAAGCCTTAAGATAAAATTCCGCAACCATAATGCATGAACAGTAGCCTCAAAGCATGCTACAAATTCAGCCTCCATAATGGAAGTAGCAATGACAGACTGCTTCCCACTTTTCCATGAAACTGCTCCTCCATTCAGCAGAAACATGTAACTAAATGTAGATTTCCTCAAGTCTACACATCCATTATAATCTGAATCCGAATAGCCTACTACTTCAAGATGACTTAATCTTTTATAAGTAAGCATATAATCTTTGGTGCCTTGTAAGTACCTAAGTACTTCCTTTCCGGCTTTCCAATGATCTATTCCAGGATTACTTTGATATCGGCCTAACACTTTAACTGCGAAACTGATGTCTGACCAAGTACATGTTTGCGCATACATCAGGCTTCCAACCAGTGATGCATAGGGAATTGATTCCATTGCTTTCCGTTCCAAATCATTCTTTGGACATTGCAATTCACTGAACTTGTCCCCTTTCTGAATTGGAACTATTCTTGTTGAGCAATTTTCCATTCTAAATCTCTCTAATACTTTATCGACATAACCTTTCTGAGACAATCCTAACAATCCTTGTGATCTATCACGGAATATCTCTATTCCTATCACATAGGATGCCTCATTCATATCTTTCATTTCAAAAGTATCAGAGAGAAATTTCTTTACATGATGTAACAAACCCATGTCATTAGCAGCCAAAAGAATGTCATCGACATATAGGACTAATATAATGAACTTGCTCCCACTGACCTTCATATAGATACTTCGATCAACGATGTTCTCTACAAAATCGTATGACGTAATGGTATTATTAAACTTAATATACCATTGTCGGGAGACTTGTTTCAGTCCATATATCGATGCCTTTAATTTACACATCAAATTTTCTTGCCCGGTGGTGATGAAACCTTCAGGTTGGTCCATATACACTTCCTCTTCTAAGTCACCATTCAGAAAGGCGGTCTTTACATCCATTTGGTGAAGCTCTAGATCATTATGAGCCACCAAAGCCATAATAATTCTTAAGGAGTCTTTCTTAGAAACTGGAGAGAAAGTCTCCTTATAGTCAATGCCATTCCTTTGAGTGAAACCTTTGGCAACAAGTCTGGCCTTATACCTTTCGATGTTACCTTTCGAGTTTCGCTTGGTCTTGAAGACCCACTTACAGCCAACTCGTTTTGATCCTTCAGGTAACTCTACTAGTTCCCAGACTTGGTTTACATCCATCGATTTCATCTCTTCCTTCATGGCATTGAACCACCTTTCAGAATTATTACATTCCATGGCTTGTTCAAATGAGACTGGATCTTTATCAATGCTCAATTCCGATTCATGCTCAAGTGAGTAAACCACATAATCATTCGAAACAGCTGGCCTTTTCTGTCTTGTAGACCTCCGTAATGCCATTTCTTGTGGTATCACTTGTTCACTTGTAAATTGAACATCGTCACTTGGTTCATCTCTTATATGTTCACTTTGCATGTTTCGTGTATCAATTTGTTGTCCTTGTATGTCACGTGACTGTGATGCAACATAAGGAACAACAATGTGAGTAGAAACACTGGGTGTGGGGATACCAACCTGAGTAGGAGTACTCACTGTGGATCTTTCATTTTGTAACACTTTAATATCCACCTTTCGTGATTCCCCACTCCCACTGAACTGGCCACTTTCAATGAACCGAGCATTACCAGACTCAACTATTCTAGTACTATGGTTAGGACAATAGAACCTGTACCCTTTCGACTTTTCAGGATAGCCAATGAAATAACCACTTATGGTTCTTTCATCAAGCTTTCCTTCATGTGGATTATATATCCTTACTTCTGCTGAACAACCCCAAACATGGAGGTGTCTCAAACTGAGTTTCCTTCCTGTCTATACCTCGTAAGGAGTTTTGGGGATAGCCTTACTAGGAACCCTGTTCAGCAGATATGCAGCGGTCCTTAATGCATGCATCCACAAGGATAAAGGTACAGTACTATAATTTAACATACTCCTAACCATATCCATAAGCGTGCGATTCCGCCTTTCCGTTACACCATTTTATTGTGGTGTACCAGGCATTGTATACTGTGCACATATGCCTCGACTTTCAAGAAGTTTCGCAAATGGACCAGGACATTGTCCTCTTTCATCGAATTTTCCATAATATTCACCACCCCTGTCTGACTTAATCACTTTTACCTTTCTATCTAACTGCCTTTCCACTTCTTTAATAAACACCTCTAGGATGTTTACTGACTGGGACTTTTCATGCAGTAGATACAAGTGACAATACCGTGAGTAGTCATCTATAAAGGTGATGAAATATTTCTCACCACCCCATATCGGGATATCAAATGGGCCACAAATATCGGTGTGTATCAATTCTAAAGGCTCATTACTTCTCATGGCTGGGTACTTTGATGTATGTCTTGTTTGTTTTCCTTTTATACAATCAATACATACATCCCAATCAGTAAAATCCAATTGAGGCAGGACATCACCTTTCACCAACCTCAATATCCTTTCTTTAGATATATGACCCAATCTTTGATGCCATAAGAAGGCGGAACTTTCATCATGCACATTACGTTCGTTACCTATACTATGCTCAACAAGAAATATGGAATCAACATATATAGCATCAAGATTAAAACGGTACAAATCATCAATTAAAGTACCAGATCCATAATAGTACGAATGTCTATACAATGAAAATGCACCGTTTCCAATCTTAAAATTAAATCCCACTTCATCTAACTTTGCAATAGAAACTAAATTTCTAGCACATTCAGGAACATAGAAACACTTTTCGAGATCCAGATGACACTTAGTGTCCAAGATCAATCTGTACGTCCCAATTCCTTCTATTCGTGCCTTCATTCTGTTTCCCATATAGAGGAACTTCTCAGTTCCTTTCATGGGCTGGATTGAAAGGAATCCCTACATAATATGTGACACATAAATAGTAGCTCCAAAGTCTAACCACCAAGTATTATTGGGCACCTTTTTGAAGTGACCAATCTTTTCACAGAAGAAGCATTTCTGATCCTTTTGAATCTAACCTCCAGTGACTTTTATAGAGGCTTTATCCTTCTTCTTATTTTCCTTATGTGGTTTAGACTTGCTACCACTAGCATCATTACGAACGATGAGGTGAATGGAGTGATCCTTCATCTTCTTTAATCTCCCTTCCTCTTGAACCAACATGGCCTTAATTTCCTAAAAGTTCCATTTTTCTTTAATAGTGTTATAATTCACTTGGAACTAGCCAAATTCAGGAGGTAGTGAGTTTATGATGAATTGAACCAAAATGATTCACTCACATCCATGCCCATTGTTTTCAACCTTACTGCTAGATTAGCCATACTAGTCACATGATCATGAATGAGCTGTGACCAATCAACTTTCTTGGTCGTCAGCTCACTCATTAGGGTTCCTACGATGGATTTATCAGTTATATCTGATTGAGAGTATTCCTTAATTCTCATCAGAAATTCCCTCGTATTTTCTGTCTTAGGCATCGATGGCTTTACATCAAATTCAAACTCAGCCTATTGGACCATACCCAAGCCTCATAAAAAGACTTATCAGATTCTGTACTGGTCCCTGTAATGGCTACAGGCTTTTCATCCGAAATGACTGTTAAGTCTAAGCCCAATATACCTAAATGAAACTGAATATGCTCAGACCATTCTGCATAGTTCAACCCATTGAATTTGATCATCAAATTACCTAAGGCGAATACATTACTGGAAGCTGCAAACATAATCCAATTTACACTTTAATACTTTGAGTAACTCTAATGGATTCAGATACACTACAAACTTTAATGATGTATTTAAGTTCACCTTTGGGTAATCCTTAAATACATAACTTTAATCAATAATGATGCTAATTTAAATATACTTTAATAGATCAATCAATTATACTAGAGTTAACATGAATGTTATCTTTGGATATACAATCATATTTACCCAGCATATCAATTAATCCCCTTTAATGTCATTAATTACAAGTAATGATCCATCTTTGGACGATCTCCTAGCTTCATAATTAATAACCACAATTGTTCATTTCAAAACATTTTATTAGCATCCAAAAAATGAACAATTAAAATTCACAATCAACTGTTCAAATCCTTTCAAAGCCAAGCCACTTTGGTGACTAACAAGCTTTTAATATTTGACTCATGTTGATATGAATTCAATAAACTTTTAAAAAAAATCTTCATTATGAAGATTTAACTTTTCTGTGAGAGTTTTCCAATAACCGGTCCCTTTTCACGTGGTATCCATTCGGACCCGAGCACCACCATCCTGCAGGTGGGATCCGCGTACCAGCCAACCCACGATGGCCCGCAGCACACTCCGGTCGCACAGTGGCGGCACCACCGTTCTGCCGCCTCCGGTCGATCGACCCACGGTGGCGGTACCACGGTTCTGCGGGCGTCGCCCGCGTGCTGCCTCCGAGGATCGCCCCTGTTCGACCATCGGCGCAGAGTGCAGACCGGCGTCACAGTCCAGATCCGCGCCCAATCCAGTCATTCGAAGGGGTCTCCGTCGACAACCAACCCCGTTCGTTGGTTCTCCCCGACGTTGCCTCTGACGGACGAACGTGGGGCGAACCAACCTGTTCGGGTCGGGTCTCTGAAGCAACCTGGGTCCGCAGCGTCACCCGGAATCGCGATTCCCCGGGAGACTGTTCCGCCGCACTCACCCGACCGACCTGAATCCCGGCGTCACCCGGAAGATCGCTCTTCCCCTTTCTGCCGTGCCCAATCCGTTCGGGTCGGCGGGTGAACCCGGAAACACAAGGCCGATCTGCCATACCCGGATCCGTTCGGGTCGGCGGCTTTACCCGGAAGCACGAGGCCGATCCGCCATACCCAGATCCGTTCGGGTCTGGCGGCGTACCGTCCTCGTGCCGGCTTTCCTTTTCCTTTCGACGCCGGCCGTTGGCCGGTGCTGACTTTCCATGGCCGGCGTTTCCCCTTTCCTTTCGACGCCGGCCGTTGGCCGGTGTTTCCCCTTTCAACGCCGGCCGTTTCGTTGTCGCGCAGTAAAAGGAGACCAAAAAATTATTTTTGCGTGCCTCATCGTTTCGTTTTACATTATACGCAAAAATAAATAAATCAAAATACGACACAAACAGAAAACAAATTGCAGTATTCACAGATCCGCTCTGATACCAATTGTTAGTACTTTTTCAGAATTTCTCTTTATGAAATTCCTATTTCTATAATACATGATCTTTCTTTATGCGAATACTAGCAATAAAAACTGTAATTGAAATCAACATATCATTGTCCATTATGCTGATGTCCCGTAGCGAAGACGAGAATCCTCCCTTCTTCTGTTCCTTAACGCTTCTCTCTTTTCTCCTACTCTTCCCTTTCTTTTCTTTACGTTTTCTCTCTGATGGTTAAGAGCTTCAAGAAAGGTCCGTAATAATATATATATATATATATATATATATATATATACATCCTTCCTTTCCTGTAACCGTTACCTTAAATAGGAAGACCCTCCCTTTCTGTAACAGTTATCTTAAATGGGAAAACCCCTTTTCCTGTAACAGTTATCTTAAATGGGAGGAAACTCCTCTTCCTGGTTATTCTTAATAGGAAGATATTTCTCTTCCTGTAACGTTTATCCTTAATAGGGAGAGTGGAGGGATTTTAAATCCGATGACCCAAATTGCCATTATGCCTAACCGACCATCATATTAGGCCTTTTATTTTGGGTCATACTTTAAATAATATGGGCCACTCATGTTAATTAATCTAACAGATTGATTTCCAGACTTTATTACCAGTCAGCCTTAAGGACAAGACTATTTTGAAGGACAGCAGAATGATGCGATCCCTAATAGGTAGGATTAGTAGGTGACATTCTTAATAATTGTCTTTTATTATTTCCGAATTAGTAGGCAAGATTATATCTCTCGTAGGTGAGATTGTCTTTTATTATTTACAAATTAGTAGGCGGGATTATATCCCTAATAGTGGTCTGTCTATATAAATGTAATTCCTATAATCTTTGAATTCAACTAAGTAATAATATTACCAAAGCATTTAGTTTATTAGAGGTCGATCCTCGAAGTGATCATTGGAAGCTGATCCCCTCGAAGTGATCAATCTATTTCTTTTATTTCGACAAAATCTTTATTTTTCATCCCACTTTTCAATCTTTATTCCAAATTCTTTGTTCAAAAATCCTAACTTCTCAAGTATGTTATAATAATAATAATAATTATTATTATTATCTTTGTTCGTCAATTTCAGTTTCATGAAAGGTTATATCTATGTTTTGTTAACTTGAGTTGCGGTTTTGAGATGGTTATTATTTTCCTTTTGTATATTTGTTTTTTTTACAGGTCGTACCTACCGGAGCTGCTCAGTTTGATTCAGGCTGCCCCATTTCTGACACTCTGCCAGGATTGAGTGGTAAATAAATTGGGGCCTTTTTTAATTGATTGTTGTGAAGTGTGCACGGCCAAAAAAAAAAAAAAACCCTTGTTATTGTCTTTGTTAAATCAGTTACCAAGACTAATACGTATGACACTGGAGATGTTGGGTACCACAAGTCTATTATGTTGGCCAAACGGTTAAGAATTTGAAGGCAGAATTGGCTAGGGGAGCAAAGCTTAAGTGCAGTGGATGTGGGTTGAAAGGAAACGCTTTGGGCTGCTATCTAAAATCATGTTGGAGAAGTTATCATGTTCCCTGTGCACTGAAATTCACCAATTGCCGATGGGATTATGAAAGTGTGCTGAACTTGGGTTTTATGTATGTGGACTGGGGCATTTCCTTCTGCATCACTTTGATTTCAAGTTTAGACACTAATGGCTTCTTATTCCTTGGATTCCAATAGGAAAACTTTCTTCTGCTTTGTCCAGCTCATGCTTCAACTAAATTTCCATAGGAGAAATCCAAGCCTAACAAACATAACCTGGATGATTGTCCTTTGCCAACTCAAATGTATATCTTTATCCTGTTAATTCTTCTTACTTAAGGCCCATAACCTATATGTTACTTGGTTGCCAGGAATGTTATACTTGATATTAACAATATGTGTTTTGGCCTTCTTGCTTTTGGCCTGCAGGGAACCCCAGAAATCCAACAATTGAGCTGTCTTGTCTGGGAGAGCAAAAGAATGGGTTTTTTGTGGATCTGACCTGTCTTCTGAGGACAAGGTCGGTTTATGATGGCAATATCTAAATTTCTCACAGTTCGCCGATCATCTATTTTGAATGGTGCATTGCATTTAGATGTGATCAATCTTGGAATGATCTAGCAATTTGAGACCATTAACTTATGTAATCCTATCTGTAGTTAGCAATTTATAACCTGATTTATCAAATGGTGGAATGAGGACGGGACATTGTGTATATGTTTTTATTTCTATTGGTTGATGTATTTTTCTTAGTAGTTGCCTTTTGTTTGAAGTTATGGACAATTGCCTTTTATTATTATTATTATTTTTTGGTACTTCAGAGAGATGGACTGGTGTCAATCTGTCTATCATGAGATTTACAATCCATATTGCAATTTGGTTATTGAAATTGCTTGTGCTTTCTCTGTTGGTACAGTGTCTTTTGATCAAATTTGGAAGGACAATTGGTGTGCCTGTAATGAAATTCTGTAGGCCAAGTGTTACACATGTAATTGCAGCCACAGATACAAATGGGGCCTGCACTTGGACATTGAAAGTTCTCATGGCCATTGTGAGTGGAAGATGAGGTCTTACAGTTGACTGTAAGTTTGATCTTCTCTTCCAATTCCTTTTCCTCTACATTTGTGCTGCTGCTCTTGTTGATTTCAAATAAAGCTAACCACTTTGGAGGATCACCAAATTGGCTCTAGATAATGGCAAGATGTGTTCTAGCAGTGTCCTGCTATTTCATGAATGACAATGATGATCTTTTCAGGGATTAAGGCATGTATGGAGTCAATGAATCTTGTGGATGAAGAACCTTATGAAGTAAGGCTTGATAACTATGGATGCTGTAATGGCCCCAGAACTGGCAGGCTTAGTGTGTTTAATAAAGTCCCATTCAGTGCAAAAGTATGATAGCTCAAATGCACTGGGATTTTGTATTTGAAGATAAGGTTTTAAGGTCAACCATTGCTATTAAATGTTTGCTCTGGTTGCAGGAACCAAAACTTTTCAGTGGCTTAAATTGCTATTTTGTTGCTGACTTCTTATTGGATTACAAGGAAGATCTCCAAGATTTGGTTATTGCTGCTGGCGGTACTATTTTGGAAAGTGAGGCAGAATTGATAAAACAATGTCCCAGCCAAATCGAGACGTCAAAAACACTAGTTGTTTACAACATTGAGTTGCCAGAAGGAATTAGTTTGGAAGAAGAGGTTTCAACTATCTGGCAAAGAAACAGCAAAGCCCAGAATTTAGCTGCTAAAACTGGATCCTTAATCACTGGACACACATGGCTGTTGTTGTCACCACTCTGACATAGCATTTGCTATGCAAATAACTCTTTGGCTCTTTATGTTTGGTGGGGGATCGTGAAGCTGGTAACCTGTTGGTATAAGATAAAAAGGAAGAAAGCTTGTTCCATATGTTAAATTTATTCTTGGAACACAATTGTTTCACTTGGACCTTTTATGTCAAATGTTTTGATTACAATTTAATGCCTGCAGCATTTTTTATAGAGTTGATTCTCCAATCTCTTTTTAATTTAAATGTTTGCCATATCTACCAATACAACTGCAGTGTTTGGATAGTTTGCAGCAGTTCTGATGCATTCTTACGTTTGCCAGAATGTTTTCTGTTCTTATTGTTTGCTTTTTATCCTCTTATGTGCAATTTCATCAAAACTAAAGACTCAATTCTGTAACAATTGGAAAATTGATGGTTTTAGTTCAAATAAAAGGAAAAAAAATGGAAATATATTACTTTTATTTACAATTGCAAAGCCTTGTTGTCTTAGATGGACACTGGATTCGAGAGGACAAGTTTCCAGGTTACAAAATTTAACTAAGCAGATGGTAGGGACTATTTTTAGCAGGATGATAAAAGCACGTCGCTTCTTCCAAAGCAGTAGCCAAACATTTTGCATCAATCTCTCATCAATCAATTGCACAAGGTATTCGTTTAATACAGAAAGGTATTAGAGGTTGAATGTAGTATTTTTATTCATATTATTGAAGAATAATACATTAAACATTGGCTTTATTTACACTAATCCTAGTAAAAAAGAAAAAAGAAAATTAACTAAAAAAGCAAACTAACCCATTAAATTCTTTAATTTATTGAATACTTTAAAAAATATAATTAAATTCATTTATTATTTTTAAGAATATAATTTATGACAAGATTTTCTTAAAATAAATAATTATATGTATGTATAATATAGATTACTAATTATGTTTTTGCATACTTTCCTTAAACTGATGAATAGGTATTTTTCATTCCTAATTTGGATATGATAATTTGAAATACTTAACTATTAACCTTTTGTTAATTACATTAATAAGTTGGCCATGTATAGGCATATAAGGTGTACAAATTAATATACTCTCTAACCATTCTTTAATAAAGTGTTTGTCAATTTAGATATGCTTTGTTTGATCATGTTGTATTGGATTATGACCTATACTAATTGCAAACTTGTTATTATAATAGAGTCTTATTGGACTATTTCACTTAATCTATAAGTCTTTTAGAATGATCTTCAATCAAAACACTTCATTACTTGAAAATTTTCCTCTACATTGACCATACTACCACATTTTGTTTTTTACCCCTTCACATTACAAGGTTTCCACTAAGAAAGATGCAATATCTAATGGTTAACCTTCTATCAACAATTAACCCCATATAATCAATATCTATGTATGCATCTAGTGTTAAATCTCTGTTCTTTTTTAATAAAAAAATCTTTTCTTAGTGTTCCCTTAAGGTATTACAACACTCAATGAGCTGTTTGTAGATGAACTTTCTTTAAGTTATATATAAATTAGCTAATCACACTTATTACATGTGTTATATTTGGTCGTGCGTAAGACAAATAAATGAGTCTTCTTACCATTTGTTAATCTGTTTCCCTATCTACTACAACATCCTCCTTTACTTTTCCAAGTTTAAGATTCTAATCTATTAAAGTACTTATTGGTTTGCATGTTGTTTTGCTTGCCTCTTTAAGGAGATCCGTGATATACTTTTGTTAAGAGATAAAAATACCTTGCTTAGAGTGAGTAAACTGAATTCTAAGAAAATATTTCAACCTTTTTAATGCCTTAATCTTAAATTTCCTACCTAAATGCTAACTTAGGGCATGTTTTTCTTTGTTATTATCTTTTGTCACTATTATTTCATCAACATAAACCAAAAAAACTATGACTTTCCTTAAATTTAAGTGTTTAATGAATAATATATGATCTTTTTGGCTTTGTTCATATCCTATAGTTATCATTACTCTTGCAAATCTTCCAAATTACGACTGTGGTGATTACTTTAGACCATACAAGGCTTTTTTCAATTTACACATAATATAAGCATTTAAGTTCTTTCCATAACTTAGTGGGACCTTTATATAAATTTCTTTTTTTAATTATTTATGTAAGAATGCATCATTGACATCAATTGTTGTAATTCCTAACCATAGTTAGTTGTCAATGATAACAAAACTTTAACAACATTCATCTTTGTAATGGAAGCAAAAGTCTTTAAATAATCAATTTCATAGATTTGAGTATACTTTTTGGTTACCAACCCTGTCTCGTATCTTTCTATTGATCCATTTACTTTATACTTGACCGTATACACCTATTCACACCTTATAGATTTCTTCCCCATTGGCAATTTCACTAACTCTCAAGTTTTGTTTTTCTTTAATGCCTTCATCTTTATACTCATAACTTATCTCCATTTCTCATTAAATAAAGTCACAGATAAGGTGGTAGGAATGACAATGGTATTTAAGCTAACAAGGGAGGCTCAATGAGACGAAAAAAAATTCTTAAAAGACATGAAGTGTGTAAAAGTATATAAAGATCGTTTTGTGTACTCATTAGTTCTTTCATAATAGTAATAGGAAGGCCTTAGTCATTACCACTTATATGAAATTCAATTTCATTTTGCAATGTAGAATTAGAAATTGATATCTTATTATCAAAATCTTGGTTAGACTTTTAAACCTGTATAGATTTAAGAATAATCATCTTTTTCTTTGTGAACACCTTACCCTTATCAAATCTCACATTCTTAAAAGCAAAATCTATTTTTTCTTAAGGATTTTTAGACAAAGGTTCAAGTTTAAACATGGATTTAGGAGGATTTTTAGGCATATGGTTAGGTTTAGGATCAAACATAAGTTTAAGAGGATTGTTAGGCATATGGTTCAATACAATAAAACAAGATGAACAAGGTGATTTATACAAGGGAGATGTTAATAGATCAAGTAAAAAATTCTTATCCTTATTTTTTATTGTTGAACTCTCTTCCTAAAAATAAAGATTGGTGAAGTAAAATTATTGTTCATTAAAAGTAACATTTAATGAGATATAAAAGTTTTTTTTTTTTATTGAGGGTGGTAACATCATACCCTTTTTGAGTTGAGGAATATTTTATAAAATCACATTTTATTACCTTTGGATCTAATTTCTTCTTACTTAGATAATAAATATAAACAAATGACATGCGCCTAAATATCTTAAGGACAAGGTTATTTATAGTTTGTAAGTTAAGGTAGAATGTTAAGTGTATTTTCATTGGACTCTTAAATCCCAAAACTTCAGAAGGCAAATGATTTATAAGATAAGTGGCGATAAGAATTGCTTCCCCCTAAAAAAATTTATGTATATTGTTTTGGAACATAAAGGATCAAGTTATTTTAAAAAAAATGATCATTTCTTTTATTAACTACTTTATTTTGTTGTAAGGTATTGACAAAAGATGTTTTATGTACTATCCTTTCTTTTTGAAAGTATGAAGTTAAGGTTTAATTGAAATATTCACTAATATTATTTGACCTAAACCTTTTAACATTGACTTCAAATTGATTTTTAACCATAAAATATAAAATTTAGGAGAATAGTATTAACATAAGATTTATGTTTGAGTAGAAAAATCCAAGTACCATAAGCATAATTATTAATAAATAAGACAAATCATCATGTCATAAAAATATTAGGAATAAAAGTAATACCCTAAATATCACTGTGAATAAGATAAAAAGGAACATAACTTTTTTTGTTACTAACTAGAAACAGTATACACTTATGTTTAGTAAGTTTACACATCTTATAATAAAGGTTTTTAACATCTAGATTTTTAAATAAATAAAGAAACAAAATTTTATTAACCTTGAAAGATGAATGTCCAAATTGGTTGTGGTAAAACTAAACTTTCTTTTTATTGGATGAAAAAAAACTCTAAAATAAAAAAATGAGGTAATTTACTCTTAATAATGTTTAACTATCTTAGGGCTTCAAGCTAACAAAGATCATATCATTTTTTAGCATATCTAATCATCTTTCCTAAATCCTTATCTTAAAATACACAATAATTATGATAAAAAACCACATTGTAATATAAATCTTAAGTGAGTTTTTGTATAGAGATAAGGTTTGTGGACAATTTAGGGACATGAAAAACCTTTTAAGATTAGTGATAAACTTATTTTGACATTTCTTACACCTATTATAGTGGTTATAGAACTATCAGTTATGACTATTCTTTTACTACTTATACATAGAGAATATGAAAAAAAAAAAATATTTGGTAAGTGTGTCATATGATTGGTATCTTTTAAGCCCATGATCCAGGAATTGGTAAAGGTCATATCCAAGACATTTAAACCAATGGAGAATGGAAACTCACCTGAACATGTTAAAGAACAAGTACCTAAGGGTTTTTTAAGGTTGTTGATAAGTGACTTTACCCTTTGGATCTCTTTTTGGTTAAGATTGCCTGTCTTTTTTTTGTGTTAATTTACTTTGGTATATTATAGCAATATAGGCATGCATATATCTCCCTAGTTGTTCTCCTTTTTGTCCTTATTTTTAACTTGAAGGCTTTCCATGAAACTTCCAACACCTTTCATGAATATGACATGCTTTGTTACAATAAGTGCAACTATTATGGTTTTAAACCTTTGGTTGACTAGATTATGGAAGTTTTCGACTTCACCCTAGGATCTACTAGTTTGTGATACTAAGAGGGGAGGTGAATCAGTATCACACCTCTTAAAAACACACTGTTAACTTAAGTCAAAGTATTATACTTCTTTAATACTTTTGTTCTCGTCAATACGCAGGTATGTGAACAACTTGAACCTCTTCTTAAAAGCGAACTCTTTCTCATATTCAACTAAGGTAGATCTATTGTTACCTACTAATCACAATAGTCCCTGAAGTCACCTTTCAGACACCTTACTTATTAGACAGATCAGATGTTTTTAATTAGGTCTTCTTTAGGTTATGGGTTCGATGATACTTTAGTTGCGTTCACAACTCAATTTAAAACACAGAATGTAAATCAAAGTAAGGACACAAGAGATTTACGTGGTTCCATCAATGTGACGTACGTCCACGGTGGTAGGGACTCTTCCTCTACCGAGACAATCCACTATACTTGAGAATACCAGTGTGGTACTCTCAATGTTCACAATGTAGTTACAATGGATGTCTTAATCCTCTGTTCCTTTCACTATTGCAAATACAAAGCAAGTACAATACAAAGAGTGTCACTTACTGTGTTTACCCTTTTTTTAACTTGTCTTACCTTTGTTGAATTGAACAGGTTGCTTTACTGCCACTTAAAAGTCCACCACAACACTCTCTAACCTCTCTTGAAGAAATCTGGAAATACGTTGAGTTCTTTCCAATGCTTCATCGAATTTCTTCTCTAGGTTGTTTCACACAACTCCTGCTTTCGCCGTCTCACGTCTTCATGGCTTGTGCTTACGCCATTTCATGTCTCACGGCCTTCCCCACGCTTCTGATCAGTCACGCCGTTGCACGTTCTGGTCTCACGTTTCAAATTTGCACCCGCTTCGCTGTTCTTAAGCCTTACGCATACCAGATTTGCTCTCTTCTAGGTGGTCTCGCGGTTTTTCTCCAGTCGGTGGTGTCCTCTCTCTTGCTGTTGTTCACCCTTGTTTTGCTGTCCACCCTATTTTTTCGTCCACTCTGTTTTGTCGTTGACTCGTTTTGCCATCCACCTATTTGCTGTGTTGTCTCCTTGCTGACCGTTGGTGTTTGGCCGTCTCCAGTTTTCTCTTTTGCAACCTGCTTGTGTCGTTCGTTTCTTTCTCTACCTCTTTGCCGTGTTGTCTCCTTGTCGACTGCTAGTGTTTGGCCGTCTCCAGTTTTCTCTTTTGTCGTCTGTTTCTCTTTCTTGCCGTCTACTCTGATTTTGGTCGTCACAAATTTTCTCCCTTTTCTGCCGGTGGTCTGCTTTTCTTCGTCCTATCGTCCAGCCCCTGTTCTACCGTCACACTTCTTCTAATTGTATATGTTCCATGTAGGGGTTTTTTTTTTTCTCTTACAAAGTTGTGGTTTTACTTTCTTACCCCTTCATGTAACTTTAAATTACTCTATTGCCCCTCTATGTGGCTTTACTTTCTTGCCCCTCCATGTCAAATTAATTGCACACTAAAAACTAGTTGACAACAATTACAACCCATACAAAGCTGTGGGAACAACAATCTCTCCTTTTGTAATTATTGGCAACGCTCATAACAAAAGTCATTATGCAGTAATTACAACTCCCCCTAAATATGCACTCCCCCTTTCTTAACAGCTTCCCCTACACTGTTGTTTCTCTCCCTCTTTGCCAACCAATTACAAAAAAACCTCGCAAAGTAAAGATGAAGGATTCACCTGAACTTTAGGCTTGAGGAGGCATTTGCACAGACAGATTCATTCTATACTTTTCAAACAACTCTGTGGACAGAGGTTTAGTTAGAATATCTGAAATTTAATCTTTAATGCTAACATACTCCAACTGAATTGTACCATGTTCCACTTGATCTTTAATGAAGTGATACCGGATGTCAATATGCTTGCTCTTTGAATGTTGAACCGGATTCTTGCTGAGATCAATAGCACTTTGATTATCACAAAGTACACTCATTGGTAACTTTACTTCAACACC
The DNA here is from genome assembly GCA_021533255.1 of Ceriops tagal. Taxonomy (NCBI): domain Eukaryota; kingdom Viridiplantae; phylum Streptophyta; class Magnoliopsida; order Malpighiales; family Rhizophoraceae; genus Ceriops; species Ceriops tagal. The sequence continues at coordinate 3,965,673 of CM038600.1, forward strand.
TAAGTCTGCCAATTGTCTTTGCATCCATATCACTTGAGTATATGCTGCACAAGTAGCCATATGCTTAACCTCAGCTGTGCTCAAAGCAACACTGTTTTGCTTTCTACTTAACCATGCAACACATTTTGAACCCAAGTAGAAGCTGCAGCCGCTGGTTGATTTTCTGTCATCTATACTTCCTGCCAAGTCTGTATCAGTGTATGCTCGTAGTTTTACAGAATCCATGGCCGGATACTACAAACCCATTTCTAGTGTCCCTTTGAGGTATCTTAGGATTTTTTTCACTGCCAACACATGAGATTCCTTAAGATCAGCTTGGAATCTGTTGGCAACGCACACAACTTGCATAAGATCGAGCCTTGATGCTGTAAGGTACAGAAAGCTCCCTATCATCTTCTTGTACTCTGTAGGGCTTGTACTTATTCTCTTCTAATTTTTTGTTAACTTGCAGCCCATTGTCATAGGGGTACTAACAGGTCTGCTATCCTCTATGCCAAACTTTTTCAGCATCTCTTTGGCATATTTTGTCTGAGAAATAAAAATACCTTTTTCACGCTGTTTTATCTGTAATCCAAGAAAGTAATTCATTTCTCTAATCAATGACATCTCAAATTCCTCACTCATCTTTTGTGCAAAATCTTGGCATAGCTCAGAGTGATCCCCTCCAAAGATGATGTCGTCTACATATACTATGGTTATCAGTTGGCCTTTCTCTGAGTTGAATACATATAGGTTATTATCAACTGTTCCTCTTCTGAAGTTTAACCTTCTCAAATACGCATCCAGCCTGTTGTACCATGCTCTTAGGGTTTGTTTAAGGCCATACAAGGCTTTCTTCAGCTTGCATACGTGTGTCTCATCCTCACTGATTTGTACTCCATCAGGTTGTTAAATATACACTTTTTCTTTTAGGAGCCCATTCAGATAAGCTGATTTCACATCCATCTGATAAACTTTATACCTCTTATGTGCTGCTAAAGTTAGGAACATTCTAATAGTTTCTAACCTTACCACTGGTGCAAAAGTTTCATCAACATTTACTCCTTTTATCTGAGTGTAGCCTTTGTAAACCAGCCTAACCTTGTTCCTCACCACCTTGCCATTTTCATTGTGTTTATTCCTAAACATCCATTTGTTCTTATGACATTCTTGTTAGTGGGTCTTGGAACCAGCTCCCATGTATCATTCTTCTCGATTTGATCCAACTCCTCATTGATAGCTTTGACCCAAGCTTTGTCTTGTGTAGCATTTTTAACAAATTTAGGTTTAACTTGTGAGAGTAAAGCAGTAGCTCCCACAATTCTTCTTCTTGTTGTAACTCCTGCTGATGGATCACCTATGATTTGATTTCCTTGATGAACACCGGTCCACGTTTTCTTTGTCCTTCTTTCTTGCACAGTCTTAGTTGCAAGAGGATCTCTTTCTTCATCTTTAGACTCACTCTTCTCCGAGTCTGAACTTACTTCTTTTTCCTTTTCTTCAGGTTGGTCTGATTCTTCATCTATCTTGAAGTCATCTTCTTCATTGTCTTCAGCTTCTCCATTGTGCATTGTTATCTAGTTCTCATCTATTCTCACATCACTGGACGTGATCACTTTTCCCAGCTTATGCAGGAAAACTCTATAACCTTTTGTCTTTGCTAAGTATCCCACAAAGATGCCTTCATCAGACCTAACATTGAATTTTCCCAAGTTTTGCTCCTTGTTCTTCACAAAACATGGGCTGCCAAAGATTCTGAGATACTTGGCTATTGTCTTCTTCCCACTCCATAGCTCATATGGAGTCTTATTAGTATTGGGCCTTAGTAAAACTTTGTTCAGTAGATACACGACTATAAATGTTGCTTCTGTCCAAAATCTTGTGTGAAGCTTGGATTCTAGCAGTAGAGTTCTTGCCATTTCAACCACAGTTCTATTTTTCCTCTCTACCACCTCGTTCTGTTGAGGTGTTCTTGCTGCTGCCATCTGATGGTAAATACCATGCTTCTCAAGGTAATCTTCAAAAACTTCATTTGTAAATTCAGTGTCTTGATCTGACCTCAATACTTTGATCTTCCTTCCACTCTTATTTTCAGCCAATCTTTTGTATCTCTTGAAGCAATTCAAAACTTCTGACTTGTGTTTGAGGTGCATGATGCAGGTCGTTCTGGAATAATCATCAACAAACAAGATGAAGTACCTCTCACCATTCAACCCTTTTGTCTTCATCGGTCCATACAAATCAGTATGCACAATATCAAGCACTGCTTCAGAACTGAACTTTTTGGTCTTATACTGCTTTTTGACTTGTTCTCCTTTAGAGCATGCTGAGCAAACATACTCTCTCTTTCTCCTGAGGTCGGGAATGTCTCTGATTGCATGAGTAGTGGTCAGCTTCCTCATATTCTTCTGTGTTAAGTGTCCCAGCCTCCTTTGCCAGAGTTGATTTTCTTCTTCTTTCATGAGTAAACAGCTGTTTGTCTTGTCCTCATCAATCACATATAAATTTCCAACTATTCTTTTTTTGGTTGCAACAGTATTGCCTTCTTTACTCTTTACTTGGCAACCTGTTTTTGTGAATATTACTTTGTGGTCTTCGTTGCATAGCTGGCTGACAGATGTTAGATTATATCTGAGTCCTTCAATATGCAGAACATCTTTCAGCTTTCCTTTTCTAATATTTACTGACCCCTGACCACTGATGTTGAGTGAATCTTCATTGCCAAACTTGACTCCGCCTTCTCTTGACTTGTTTAGCTTTGATAATTTACTCTTATCTCTTGTCATGTGTGAAGTGCATCCACTATCAAGGATCCACTGCTTATCCTTGTAGTCAACCTTTAGTGCAATTTCAGCTATATTAGTTACCTCCCTTTTTGCTTTATATTCTTTCGTTTGAACTGGCTTGAAGATACCTTTCTCCTTTTTCTCAACTTTGACTGTACCAATTGCTTTCACTGTGCCATTGAGTGTCTTCTCTTACTCAGGGAGAAGTGTCATGCATCTCTTGGCATTATGGTCATCCTACCTGCACCTTTCACACTGCTCCAAGTCTGCCAATACAGCAAACTTGTTCTTTGAAACCACTGGTTTGGGCTTCCACTAACACTCCTTATCAGTGTGTCCTTGCTTTTTACAGTATGTGCAAGAACTCACAACAGGTGTTCTTCTCTGAATTTTGTATTGTCTCCCCCTGTATGTAGCATCGTATTTTCTCAAGTTTGAGACATATACTGGCCTTCTCCACTAACAGTTACTCGCTTTATGACCCCAAACTCCACAATAAAGACAGTGACCTTAAAACTGCCTCTTCTTGGGTCTAATCACAACTTGTTTTCTTTTGTTCATTACGTGCTGTGTAGGCAACGTAGTTGGCTTCTTTGCTTGTGTGACTTTCATTTCAGTCACCTTCTTCTCCTTCTTCTGTTCAACTGTAGCCCTTTACTTGCTGACCTTATTTTCTTCATTTTTGTTTGCCACCCTAGGTTGCTTCTTCAAATCCTCTTTATTCTCAACTATCTTCTCCTGAGTCACAACCTTTTCTTTCAACTTCTGTAACACATTTTTATTATCTTTAGGCAATGTAGCCTCAGATTGCTGCACTTTCTCTTCATTCTTCTTTTCTCTTGCAAAACTTGTTTATTCTATCATTTCAATCTTCTGCATGTTCTCTTCACTCCTTTTGAGTTGTTACTGAAGTCTTAGCAACTCTTTCTCCATTCCTTTAATTTTTGAAGTCCTTGAGCCAAGTTCTATTGTAAGGTCTTCACATATTTTGATCTGTTTTTCAAATCTTCTCTTCAAGTCAATATGTTCAGCCCTTATTTCATCCTTTTTACTTTCAGCTTCCTTAGACTTTGCTTCAACTTGTTTTATGTGAGCCTTCAACCTTTTTATGGTTCTGCCCCTTCTGATTATTTCCTTTGAAGCTGCTTCCAACTCAACTTCAAGATCTAGTTCTTCTTCATCAACCTCTTCTTCCTCTTTAGAGGTTGAACTACCACCTTGAGCTGATGCCATAAAGGCCTGTTCATCTGATGATTCTTCATCTTCCTCATTATCAGCTTCTTTTATCTGACTTACATAACTCTTGAATGAGCCTCTCTTTTTCTTCTGTGGGTTGGCAGTCTTCTTACTGAACTTCTTTGATTTGAATGATGGTCTTCTCCATTTTGAATTTGGCTTATCATCACCATCCTCATCTTCATCATCAAGTTTCGCTTTGCATTGAGAAGCAAAGTGTCCAGTCTGCCCACAATGATAACATCTCAAGGACAACTGTCCTTTTCCCTTCTTAGACCCCTTTGTTATTCCCACAGCCTTGTATAGGTTGCAATTGTTGTCAACTAGGTTTAAGTGTACAAGAAAGTAAAGCCACATTGAAGAGCAAGAAGTAAATTCACCGTGTAAGAGTAAGAATGTAAATCCGCCATGTAAGCCCTATTAGGGTTCATAGAAGAGAGTATATAAAGACCTTGGAATACAAAACTAGGGCAAGGCCAACACAATTGCATACACAGCAAAACACTAATCGGGTGGAAGAGAGAGAAAACACCAAACCCTACACGGAAGAACACCACCTGCAAAAGAAAAGAGAAACCGTGCAAGCAAAGAGAGTAGCTGGCCAAAACAAAAAGATGTCCAAATATAACCAGTACAACAGAACAGTACACTGCAAAAAGAAGAGGTGCTGGATGAAGAACAGTAGTCGTTGTAAAAAAAGAGGAGAGGTCGACAAATTGAGCAAATCAGAGCAAACCGTGTGACGGTAAGAGAGAGAAACTTGTGAGGAACGACACACCATCGGCACACCAACAGTCGACGAGGAGACAACACGGCAAAGAGGTAGAGAGAGAAACAAACAGTCGAAAAATAGAGAAACGGCTAAAAGGGAGCTAGACGGCAAAGCGAGTTAACGGCAAAACAGAATGGACCGTGAGATAGATCCGGCTGGATAGTAAGAGAGATTCGGCTGGACGAAGAGAGAGAGACCGTCGGCATAACACGAGAGAAAGAGAGAAAAATTGAGACAGCCGTTGGAAGAGAGAGAAAAGAGGTTTACGGCTACAACAGAGGAGTCGACGGGAAGGAAAGAAAAAGAAACCCGACGACCAACCAAGTGAGCACAACAAAACACACAACCAACGGAAGGAGAGAGAAACCCGACGACCAAACAGGGAAGCAGAGAAAAACCCATTATGGCCAGAATAGAGGGGTGGATGGCCGATAAATAGTAACTGGCAGAAAAGAAAAAAAAAATTTGATACGGCCAAAGGAGGTGTGAAATGGACAAGGGCAAACCAGAAACGTATATGAGGCGATCCGTAAGACAGTGAAATTGTGGGGCAAGGAGACAGGTGAGACCGTGAGACGGTGAAAGCAAGAGTTGTGTGAGACAACATAGAGAAGAAATTCGGTAAAGCATCAGAAAGAACTCAATGTATTTCCAGATTTCTTCAAGAGAGGTTAGAGAGCGTTGCAGTGAACTTCTAAGCGGCAGTGGAACAGTCTTTCAATTCAACAGAGGCAAGACAAGCTAAAGAAGGGTAGACACAGTAAGTGACACTCTTTGTATTGTACTTGCTTAGTAATTGCAATAGTGAAAGGAGCAGAAGATTAAGACATCCATTGTAACCAGAATTCTCAAGTATAGTGGATAGTTTCGGTAAGGGAGAGTCCCTACCATCATGGATATACGTCACGTTGACAGAACCACGTAAATCTCGTGTGTCCTTAATTTGCTTTACGTTCTGTGTTTTGAATTGAGTTATGAACGCAAATAAAGTATCAGCCAACCCATAACCTCAAAGAAGACCTAAACAAGAACAACTGAATTGTCTATTAGGCAAGGTGTCTGAAAGGTGACTTTGGGGACTATTGTGATTAGTAGGTAGCAATAGATCTCCCTTAGTTGAATCTGAGAAAGAGTTCACTTTTAAGAAGAGGTTGAAGTCATTCACTTACCTGTGAATTGCGAATTGTGGTGATACTGATTCACCCCCCCTCTCAGTATCACAAACTAGTAGATCCTAAGGAGAAGTCGGGAACTTCAATTGGTATCAGAGCACAGGTTCACCAATTTGAAGCTTAACAGCTTGGTGTACTAGTTTGAAGGGATCTAAAAGTTTGACTTGTTCAACATACTGAGAAATGGAAGCTGGTACTAGCACTAGCACCACTTACAGTAAGAAGGTTCCAATCTTCAATGGAACCAACTACCATATGTGGAGAGCAAAAATGTAAGTGGTATTTGCAACCATGGGCATGAACATGGTGAAATGCATACAGGAGGGTTTTGTGGCTCCGGAAGAAGGTAAAGACCCAACCCCAAAGGATTTAAAGCAGTTTGAGATAAATGGGAAGGCCTCAAATGTCATCATTTCAGCATTGACAGATGCTGAGTATACTAAAGTTATGGACTGCAAATCTGCCAAGGAGATATGAGACAGATTACAAAAAGTCTATGAAGGTGATGACAGAATGAAGGAGGTCATACTTTAAGTTTTCAAGGAGAGATATGAATCTCTCAGAATGCAGAAAAATGAGACAGTCTAAGAGTTCTTCACCAAGGTTATTGATGTTGTAAACGATCTTAGAAGTTATGGGAAGAACAAGAAGGACTCATCTATTGTGAAGAAAATTCTGAGAATTCTGCCTGAGAGGTTAGCCTCAAAGGTGGCAGCCATAGAGGAGAGTAGAGATCTCAATTCTATGTCTCTGCATGATCTCCAGTGCAATCTCATTGCATATGAGATGAGAATAAAGTTAACTGAGAGATCTTTAACGTCAAAGGTATCAAAGGAGGTAGCTTTCAAAGCTATGAAACACTTGAAGATAAAAGAAGAGGAAGAATCATCCAGTGATGATGATGGTGATGATGATGAGGAAGAAAGTGAAGGTGAAGTGTTGGCTTACTTCACAAGGAAATTCAAAAAGGGGTCTAAGAAGGGAAAAGGATAGTTGTCCTTAAGATGTTATCATTGTGAGCAGACTGGACACTTTGCTTCTCAGTACAAAGTGAAACTTGATGATGAAGATGAGGATGGTGATGATGAGCAAAATTCAAGATAAAGAAGATCATCATTTAAATCAAAGAAGTCCAGCAAGAAGACTGCCAACTCACAGAAGAAGAAGAGAGGCTCATTTAAGAGTTATATAAGTCAGATAAAAGAAGCTAATGAGGAGGAAGATGAAGAATCATCAGATAAGCAGGCCTTTATGGCATCAACTCAAGGTGGTAGTTCAACCTCTGAAGAGGAAGAGAAGGTTGATGAAGAAGAACTAGATCTTGAAGCTGAGTTGGAAGCAGCTTCAAAGGAGATAATCAGAAGGGACAGAACCATAAGAAGGTTGGAGGCTCACATAAAACAAGTTGAAGTAAAGTCTGAGGAAGCAGAAAGTCAAAAAGATGGAATAAGGGCTGAACATATTGACTTAAAGAGAAGATTTGAAGAATAGATCAAAATATGTGAAGACCTTACAATAGAGCTTGGCTCAAGGGCTTTAAAAATTGAAGAAATGGAGAAAGAGTTGCTGAGACTTCAGCAACAACTCAAAAGTAGTGAAGAGAACTTGCAGAAGTTTGAAATGATAGGAGAAACAAGTTCTGAAAAAATCTGCATTGTTGCTTCTCTCCCCCTTTGCTAACCAATTATAAATCTGAAAAACTCGCAAAGTAGAGATGGAGGATTCACTTGAACTTCAGGCTTGAGGACACATTTGTACAGATAGACTCAATATGTTCTTTTCAAATAGCTCTGTGGACAGAGATTTAGTTAGATCTTGTGTAGCCTCTTCAATAGATTTAGATTCAACTTGTGAGAGTAAAGCTGTAGCTCCCACAATTCTTTTTCTTGTTGTAACTCCTGCTGATGGGTCACTTATGATTTGATTTTCTTGATGAGCATTGGTCCACGTTTTCTTTGTCTTTCTTTCTTGCACAGTCTTAGTTGTAAGAGGATCTCTTTCTTCATCAATCACATACAAGTTTCCAGCTGGTCTCTTCCCAGCTGCAACAGTATTGCCTTCTTTATTCTTTACCTGGCAACCTGTTTTTGTGAATATTACCTTATGGTCTTCATTGCATAGTTTACTGACAAATGCTAGATTATATCTGAGTCCTTCAACGTGCATAACATCTTTCAGCTTTCCTCTTTCAATGTTTACTGATCCCTGACCATTGATGTTGAGTGAATCATCATTGCCAAACTTGACTCTGCCTTCTCTTGACTTATTTAGCTTTGATAATTTACTCTTATCTCCTGTCATGTGTGAAGTGCATCCACTATCAAAGATCCACTGCTTATCCTTGTAGTCAGCCTTTAGTGCAATTTCAGCTATATTAGCCCCCTCCCTTTTAGCTTTATATTCCTTCTTTTGAATTGGCTGGAAGATAGCTTTCTCTTTTTTCTCAGCTTTGACTGCACCGCTTGTTTTCACTGTGTTATTGAGTGCCTTCTCTTGCTCAGGGAGAAGTGTCAAGCATTTCTTGGCATTATGGCTGTCCTACCTGCACCTTTCACACTATTCCAAGTCTACCAATATAGCAAACTAGTTCTTTGAAACTACTGGTTTGGACTTCTACCAACAATCCTCGTCAGTGTGTCCTTGCCTTTTATAGTATGTGCAAGAACTCACAACAAGTGTTCTTCTTTGAGTTTTGTATTGTCTCCCTTTGTATGCAGCGTCGTATCTTCTCAAGTTGGAGACATATACTGGCCTTCTCCATCAGCAGTTACTCGCCTTATGACCCCAAACTCCACAATAAAGGAAATGACCTTGAAACTGCCTCTTCTTGGGTCTACTCACAACTTGCTTTCTTTTGTTTATTACTTGCTGTGTAGGCAACGTAGCTAGCTTCTTTGCTTGTGTGACTTTCATTTCAGTCACCTTCTTCTCCTTCTTCTGTTCAGCCGTAACCCTCTATTGGTTGACCTTCTTTTCTTTTTGAGACGTAGTAGCTATAGGTTGTTGCTCTTTAACCATATACATCATTTTTGGCCTTGGCTTTGGTTTGATAACTATCTTATCTTCTTCAGTTATCTTCACCTGAGTCACAACCTTCTCTTTCAACTTGTGTGGCAAAGTTTCATTCTCTTTAGGCAGTGCAGCATCAGATTGCTGCACTTTCTCTTCATTCTTCTTTTCTCTTGCAGAGCTTGTTTCTCTGATCACTTTAAACTTCTGCAAGTTCTCTTCACTCTTTTTGAGTTGTTGCTGAAGTCTTAGCAACTTTATCTCCATTTCTTCAATCGTTGAAGTCCTTGAGCCAAGTTCTATTGTAAGGTCTTCACATATTTTGATTTGTTGTTCAAATCTTCTTTTTAAGTCAATATGTTCAGTCCTTATTTCATCTTTTTGACTTTCAGTTTCCTCAGACTTTGCTTCAATTTGTTTTATGTGACCCTCCAACTTTTTTATGGTTCTGCCCCTTCTGATTATCTCCTTTGAAGCTGCTTCCAACTCAGCTTCAAGATTTGGTTCTTCTTCATCAACCTCCTCTTCCTCTTCAGAGGTTGAACTACCACCTTGAGCTAATGCCATAAAGGCATGCTCATCTAATGAGTCTTTATCTTTCTCCTTATCAGCTTCTTTTGTCTGACTCACATAACTCTTGAATGAGCCTCTCTTCTTCCTCTGTGGGTTGACAATCTTCTTACTGGACTTCTTTGATTTGAATGATGATTTTTTTCATCTTGAATTCTGCTCATCATCACCATTCTCATCTTCATCATCAAGTTTCACTTTGCACTGAGAAACAAAGTGTCCAGTCTACCCATAACGATAATATCTCAAGAACAACTGTCTTTTTCCTTTGTTAGACCCCTTTTTGAATTTCCTTGTGAAGTAATCCAATACTTCACCTTCACTTTCTTCCTCATCATCATCATCCTTACTGGATGATTCTTCCTCTTCTTTTATCTTCAAGTGTTTTATAGCTTTGAAAGTTGCCTCCTTTGATACCTTTGACGTTGAGGAGTTCTCAGTTGACTTTATTCTCATATCATATGCAATGAGATTGCATTAGAGATCATGCAAAGACATGGAATTAAGATCTCTACTATCCTCTATGGCTGCCACCTTTGAGGCAAATCTCTCAAGCAGAATTCTCAGAATTTTCTTCACAATAGATGAGTCCTTCTTGTTCTTCCCATGACTTCTAAGATCGTTTACAGCATCAATAACCCTAGTGAAGAACTCTTGGATTGTCTCATTTTTCTGCATTCTGAGAGATTCATATCTCTCCTTGAAAACTTAAAGTATGACCTCCTTCATTCTGCCATCACCTTTATAGACCTTCTGCAATCTATCCCATATCTCCTTAGCAGATTTGCAGTCCATAACTTTAGCATATTCAGCATCTGTCAATGCTGAAATGATGACATTTGAGGCCTTCCCATTGATCTCAAACTACCTTAATTCCTCTGGGGTTGGATCTTTACCTTCTTTTAGAGGCTCAAAACCCTCCTGTACAGATTTCACCATGTTTATACCCATGGTTGCAAATACCACCTGCATTCTTGCTCTCCACATATGGTAGTTGGTTCCGTTGAAGATTGGAACCTTCTTACTGTAAGTAGTGCTGGTGCTGGTACCGACATCTATTTCTTAGTATACTGAACAAGTTAAAACTTCTGAAACCCTTCAAACTAGTACACCAAGTTGTTAAGTTTCAAACTAGTGAACCTGTGCTCTAATACCAATTGAAGTTCCCGACTTCTCCCTAGAATCTACTAGTTTGTGATACTGAGAGAGGAGGTGAATCAGTATCACACCTCTTAAAAACATACTGTTAACTTAAGCCAAAGTATTCTACTTCTTTAATATTTTCGCTTTCGTTAATACGTAGGTATGTGAACAACTTTAACCTCTTCTTAAAAGCGAACTCTTTCTCAGATTCGACTAAGGTAGATTTATTGTTACCTACTAATCACAATAGTCCCCAAAGTCACCTTTCAGATACCTTGCCTATTAGACAGATCAGATGTTCTTGATTAGGTCTTCTTTAGGTTATGGGTTCAATGATACTTTAGCTGCGTTCACAACTCAATTCAAAACACAGAATGTAAATCAAAGTAAGGACACAAGAGATTTACGTGGTTCCGTCAGTGTGACGTATGTCCACAGTGGTAAGGACTTTTTCTCTACCGAGACAATTCACTATACTTGAGCATACCAGTGTGGTACTCCTGATGTTCACAATGTAGTTACAATGGATGTCTTAATCTTTCGTTCCTTTCATCATTGCAAATGGAAAGCAAGTACAATACAAAGAGTGTCACTTGTTGTGTCTACCCTTCTTTTAATTTGTCTTGCCTCTGTTGAATTGAACAGGTTGCTTCATTGCCGCTTAGAAGTCCACCACAACACTCTCTAACCTCTTTTAAAGAAATCTGGAAATACGTTGAGATCTTTCCAATGCTTTACCAAATTCCTTCTCTAGGTTATTTCACACGACTCCTGCTTTCACTGTCTCACGTCTTCATGGCTTGTACTCACGCTTCTGGTTGCCGTTTCACATCTCATAGCTTGCCCCACGCTTCTGATCAGTCACGTCGTTGCACGTTCTGGTCTCACGTCGACGCACGTTCTGGTCTAACGTCGTCGCACGTTCTGGTCTTACGTTTCAGATCTGCACCCGCTTCGCTGTTCTCAAGCCTCACGGATACCAGATCTGCTTTCTTCTAGGTGGTCTCAAGGTTTTCCTCCAGCCGGTGGTGTCCTTTCTCTTGCCGTTGTTCACCCTTATTTTGCCGTCCACCCTGTTTTTCCATCCACTCTGTTTTACCATCGACTCGTTTTGCTGTCCACCTCTTTGCTGTGTTGTCTCCTTGCCAACCGCTGGTGTTTGGCCGTCTCTGGTTTTCTCTTTTGCAACCTGTTTGTGTTGTCCGTTTCTCTCTTTACCTCTTTGTTGTGTTGTCTCCTTGCTAACCACTGGTGTTTGGCCGTCTCCAGTTTTCTCTTTTGTCGTCTGTTTCTCTCTCTTGCCATCCACTCTGATTTTGGCCGTCACGGATTTTCTCCCTTTTCTGCCGGTGGTCTTCTTTTCTTCATCCTGCCGTCCAGCCCCTGTTCTGCCGTCACACTTCTTTTTGGTCGCCGTGTATTTTCCCCCTTTCGACCCAATTGTATATGTTCCATGTAGGGTTTTTTTTTTTTTTCTCTTGCAAAGTTTTGATTTTACTTTCTTACCCCTTTATGTAGTTTCAAATTACCCTCTTACCCCTCCATGTGGCTTTACTTTCTTGCCCTTCCATGTCAAATTAATTGCACACCTTAACCACCATTGCTAAGCTATTCATGATTTATGATTTAAGCATTAAACGTCTTTTACTTTTCTTACTTTGAATTAGTGTCACTACCTTATTGAAACATAGAACCTCTGACTTGTCAAGAATTTGGACCCTTATTTGATCAAATTCAAGATTAAGATTAATGAGAAACTCAAAGGCCTTATTTTACTCAATGAATGCCTTTAAAACAATCATATCATAAGGACATTAAGACTAATAAGAAACTTATATTCAATAACCATTTTATTTTCTTGTTTTGCACTCATTGTCTTTACTTTGACATTATATACTTAAATTGCATCTCTAACTTTAAAATGGGTCTGTCGAATTGTATTTTAAATATCTTTAGCAATAGTCAAGCACATGTATATATCATTAATATTAGGGATCATAGAACTTTATAATCATGTTAAAATCATGGATTTTTCTTCATCTTATGCTTCAAAATAAGGATCTCCTCGTCTAGGTCTTGTACCCATATAATGATTGATTTCCTTTCCTTTTAGCACTGTATGAACCAATTAAGATTACTTAAGGTAATTTTTTCCATTCAATCTATGTGTAACCTAAATACTTTGTAGTTTTCTAGCTTGTTGAGATCTAACAACCTCTTCTAATTGGATTGTAACAGTTGGCTTTGCAACCTTTGACATTTTTCACCTAAAAAACTTTAGACAATCAAGGCATATCATGTAAAGTGAAAATCATTAGCAATGGAAGTTGGCTAAAATACTCTATTTTAATATCAAAAAATAAAGTAAAATAAATCATAAAAAAAGTCTAATACTTTAATACCATCTCAATGATTGAAAGTAATATTTTTATTCATATCATGTAAAAATATAATAGATATTAGTTTTATACACACTAACCTTAATATAAAAAGGAAATTGACCAAAAAAGGAAACTAACCTATCAAATTTTATACCTTAGAAAATATAATTAATTTAGTTTATTTATAAGTATACAATTTGTTATAAGATTTTTTTTTTCAATAACTATACATATGCATAATACAAACCACTAATCACATTTTCTTACAAAAAGGATTGTAAATGGGAATTATTATTTGCATTTGTAGTTTGTGATTAAATATTTTGACTTACATTATTTATGGTTGAATGAATTGATTTCATGAAAGAAGAAATGCCTAACTTCCCACTTTATTAGAGTGCACAAATACAAATTAACATGAATCTTTCATATTTAGGCCTTATTTTCATATTACAAAATGGAAAAAAATAAAATAATATTCTTTTATATGTCATTAGCTTGACAATAGGCCTATATAAAAGTAAATTGTTAAAATATTTCCTTATATTTTTTAAAGTAAAAGATGTAAGTAACATTAATACACAACAACACTTCTCATTAGCTAATTAAATCTAGGTAATCTAAGCTCCAAACTTAAATACACTTCATTTTTTTTTTCACTTGAAGTGCTCTTTAATAATGATCAAGTTTCCTAAAATGAAGTTTCCTCTAGCATACCGCGTTTAGAGTCTACATCTACATTATATACAAAGAAATTTGTGATGAGCAAAAAATACAATATGATTAAAGAAACTAAACATAGTTAAGAATGCATAGTAGTATTCTAAATAAAAAACATTCAAGTTGTTCATTACCCATCCATTACAGCCATGTCTTTAGTGATATCAGTTACTATTGTTAAAAAAATCATGCTTAGGAAATACATAATTTCCATGCTAGTGGTGATATATGCCATTACAAGCTTTTCATTGCTTTAAGTGATTGGTTACAGAAAAACTCTTCCTTTGCTACTTCCACAAATGCATCCAAAATGCCCATTAGAACAAATTTAGGGAGAAGAATAAAGATTCTAAGAGGTATTGTTTGTTAGAATTTTAAATATGAATGCCTGAATTATATGGTTAAAAAATCTCACATTGAAAATAGAGGGAGAAATAAGTAATATATAAGTGGGAAGGACCATACATTTAATGTCTTAAATTTTAGATTAAGATATGGTGTTAAGTTCATTATTTATTGCTTACTCAAACCCTACTTAGATTTCTCCTTTTATTTCAAGTCCTTTATTTCCTAACACTATCACTCTTTTGTAATACAGAGTCCTTTCTTTTTTAACTAGGTGAGTTGTGACCATTATGATAACATACAAGACAAGGCCAATTGCCTTTTTTTTGCAGCAAATTTATACCTCTTAAGATTTTTATATAACATTTAGTGAATAGGACCAGTCAACAATCATAAACTATTATACTTATTAACATGGAAATGGTTATAAATGCTAATAATGGTTTGTGTTTGCTGTCAACTAAGCTAATTGACCATGTTTTCAGGTATGTAGGAACAATAACTTGCTATTAAAGCAAGCTATTTGATTACAAAGGGTGAGTTATGTGAAAGGAAGAAAGTAGAATAGCTTAATACCAAAAAACACTATGTTTTATTAGTTTTAAACCTAATTATATAAAAGATTTTTAAAATACAAATTTCAAACTTTAAAATTTGAAATAATATGGATTGTACTTTTAAACATCATTTAAATTAAAAAATAAAGTAATTTTTTAAACTTGAATTTTGGCATAAGTGTTGGTTGCTTGGAGTAAAAGCCTTTGAGCCCTTGTAACTAACTTAACTAATTTTCATTTAGCTTTTAAATAAAAAGGGAAGCTTTACTGAACCTTTACTCCTCCTTGGTGCTTTTATTGTGGACCAATATCATCATTTAATTCTTCAAATCTTGATTTTGGTAACAATTTGGTCAAAATGTTTACTATTTGGTCCTCAGTATTGTAGTATACTAGTTTAATTTCTCCTGCTTTTTATGCTTATCTCTCAAAATGTAATTTTATATTAAAATGCTTTGTTCTCCCATACTGTATAGGATTGCTGGACATGACTATGGCTGATTGGTTGTTACAAAAAATCATAATTGGTTTAGCTTACTTTAGGTTCAAATCTATACACATTTTCTTGATCTAGATTGCATGATTCATTATTGAGGCTGTTACGATGTACATAGCCTCAATAATGGATTGTGCAATTATAATTTGCATTTTAAAACTTCACTTAAATATTCCTAAACCAAGAAAGAACATAATTCCTGATGTTCTTTTTATGTTTATAAGTGATCTTACTCAATCACTATCTATGAATCTAACTAATTGAGTTGTATCCTTTTTAGACATGACTTCTAAATCTAAGGTTCCTTCGATGTACCTAAAGATTCTTTTAGTAGCTCTAAAATGCGTTTCATATGGAGAATGCATGAATTAAATAATAAACTCATTGAATATATGATGTCTAATATGGTGGCAGAAAGATAAAAAAGATTTTTAATGAGACTTCTAAATAAGGTTTCATATGCTTTTAGAGATTCATCTTACTTTAAGAACTTACTTCATGATTGTAAGGGTGCAGGAGAGTTTTTGCAATTTAGCATATTAAACTTTTGCAATATTTAATTGGTATACTTGGTTTGATGTATTAAAATGTCATGTTTAAATTGCTAAATTTTCAGACCTAAAAAGTAGCTAATGCTACCTAAGTCAGACATGTCAAACCTACTCTCTATAATTCTTTTGAATTGAGTTATAAGCTCAAGTAAGTCTCCAATCACTATCAAATCATTTACATATACTAAAACACATAAAACATTTTCCTTTTCTCAGTAATTATATGGAAAGACACTGTTAGAAGCAACAAAACAACTTACTTGTTGGACTAATTTAGTCTGTATTCCTTAATTAAGGTGAACCATGTCTTGCTTAATGATTACACTTATAATAAATGCTTTAAAAGTTAAATGTATGAATGAAAAAGCTATCTCTCTTCCTTAGATATTTTCTACTTTTTACAAGTAAGCTGTAAGAGGCCTTTCTTCCTACCATTATAGTTTGATTCTTTGACTTGGTACAAAAGCATATTACATCTCAAGAGAACCTAAAGACTTATTGGAAAGCACTTGACCTTTAGAAAATTATGGAAGGAGAGGATCAAATTCCTTAGCTTCCTCAAAATCCAACCAATGCACAGAAGTGGCATCATAGTGAGAAGACAACCAAAGTCTTTAAAACCTTAACCTACATTCACTTTGTAATGTCAGATCTTGTCTTCACTAAAATAATGGCCTGTGAAACAACCAAAGAAGCTTAAAACAAGCTTAAGGAGGAGTATCAAGTTCTAAACTTTAGAAGGGAGTTTGAAGCCTTGAAAATAAAGAAAACTGAAATTGTAAAGCAATTTGTTGACAGGCTTATAAAGGTAATGGACCAAATTAGGCTATTAGAAGAAAAATTAAGTGATTAAAGGGTGATTAAGAAGGTTCAAGTGTATTTGCCAAATAAATATAAAACCAAAATCTCCTCTTTAGAGGACTCAAAATATCTCAGCAATTTGACCTTTATTGAGCTTGTTAATGTATTATCGACATTGGAGCTTAGAAGGCATATTAGACAGAAGGAGACTTATGAGGTTGCACTAGTAGTAAGAGGTAAAGACAAAAGTCAGGCAAGTGGGTCAAATGCATATGAAGAAAACAAAGAGAGATAATAAGGAGGGAGGTAGAAAAGAAGCTAGAAGAAAAAAGAAGCATAATCCTTGTAAGCACTGCAAAAAAACTAATCACTTAGAGAAATTTTGCTAGTATAAGCAAAATATTCAATGTAACAATTGTAAAAGAATAAGGTATATGGCTAAAGTTTGTAGAAACAAGCAAGCTAAGCAATATGGAACTATACAACAAGCTTAAGTTGTTGATAGCCTGACCAAGCCTTTAAATAGGAATATATTTGAATATTTGAGATTGAAGATGGGCATGGACACCAAGGAATCTAAGGAGGAGTGTTGGAAACCATAGTTTTCTTACTATTCAAGCTTTCTAATTGTTCTCAATTGTAGATAAAGATGCTTTGCTATTCTTACTTTAATGCATGATTTTGCTTTTTGTCTAATTGTATTTCAATATTTTAGTTAAGTAAAAGTTAAGATTAGAAGATTTAGTTGGTTGGTTAGTGGGGTTAGGTGAATCTACCTACCTTATGATTGTATTTTGTGATTATGTAGAATGACACCGTTGGAAGCAACAAAACAATTTACTTGTTAGACTAATTTAGCCTATTTTCCTTAATTAAGTAAGGCTGGTTATGTCTTACTTAATGATTACACTTGTAATAGTTATTTTAAAAGTTGAATGTATAAATGAAAAAACTCTCTTCCTTAAGTATTTTCTGGTTTTTACAAGCAAGCTGTAAGAGGCCTTTCCTCTTACTATTATAGTTTGATTCTTTCACAAACAATGTATATGGAAATTGAAGATTATGCAATCAACTTATCGTTAATTAGATGGGTATTTAATGCATTTCTAATTAATGAACCAACCTCCGTGAAGGGGTGTGATCAAATCTCATTTTAGATTAATCCTCTGTGCTAAGCTTACGAAGCATTTTTGGTCATTTGGGACAGGCATATTCGCCTTCCTGACAGCAGCCACAATTACTTGTGCCATACTAGTGGGCGGACTTCCTGCAATCCGTTTGTGCCTATAGAATGGACTGCCAACTACGAAAATAACAATTGAAACTGTAATCCCAAGAGTTGGTAAGCCATAGCCACGGGTCCAGCCCACACTGTCTTGTATCTAGACAAGGATGGTGTCTGAGAAGAGGGTGCCCACGAAAATGGAAAAGAACCACCAATTAAAGAACGAGTGCTTGTCCATCCTCTCCCTCGGTTCAAAAATGGTCAAATTGATCCGCCCCAATTATGGAGATGTTTAGCTTGGTTCCAGCAGTTCCTATAGCAACCTTGCATAAGGAACAGAAGAAGATACCCTTTTGGAAAGCCAAGGCTTTCTCGCAATAGCCCCCTTGACACGATGGAGGTTGTAGACCATGTACAAACATTGATTATTCATTGCCCCATTCCTTAAATTTCCGCCCCATTCCTTAAATTTCCAATGTCTACTCATTCAGCAGTGATGTTGTAGCCTGAAACGCAGGAATTTACAATTTTAAGCATAGTAATGGAAGCATAGGATTGTTCATTGAGTTACCAGTAGTAGATAAATGAGTGATGCCACGATGAAAGTCCAGAACCGGCCAAAATGTACATCTACAATGGAAGCACCTATAACGGGCAATATCCATACGAGATCATCCTAATTTGCAACATTGTTCGATGCTTCCACCGTGCCTTCATGAAGAGCTTTCGTAAAAAATGTATACAAGTTCGTTGTTGTCCCATAAAAAGCCATCCTCTCGAACACTTCATACGCTACAGGACCACATTCCAAGCAAAATCGGTTACTAGTGCTAAAAGCTTAAACAACTAAGTTCATGTTTAGATAGGTTGAAACTCTCCTTAACTGAATAACAATAAAGGTGCATGCTTTCCAACTCCCTGTCTTTGATCTTAAGATGGGTCTACTCTTGATATCTACCGTCCTATCTTCTGTATAATCTCCTGCAGTGCCATTTCTTCTTCCTTTAGCAACATGACATCTTCTGTATAAGCCCTCTTTGACCATGTCCAAGAATCCAAATTTTGGACTTCCCATTTAATCATGATTAATTTCTCTTGCTTTACTATTTACATCAACTGCTTCCTGACCAAGCTAAGCTCTTTCGGTGTCCTTTTTCTCTTTGGATACTACGTTAGGTTATCAACAAGAGCAATAGAACATTTAATGCCTCACAACAACTGTGTGTGTGTATATATATATTTATTATCGACACGGAGAACATAAGAAGAGATCTTCATTGTTGGATCCTTTTTACGTGTCTCAAGAAATTGGAGATTAACGAAAGAAAAGATCTCAAATAGCCTTCAGGCTGGACAAGGCCTTAAGGTAGCAAAAGACAAAATCCTAGTTGCCAATTGATACGATCCCTTATAGGTAGAATTGCCTTTTATTATTTTTGAATTAGTAGGCAGAATTATATCCCTAACAGTGGTCTGTCAAGTCCATATAAGTGTAATACTTACATCTTTAGAATTCAACTAAGCAATAATATTACTAAAATATTTAGCTTATTGGAGGCCGATCCCCTCGAAGTGATCATTGGAGGCTGATCCCCTCGAAGCGATCAATCCTATCTCTTTTATTTCTACAAAACCCTTATTTTCGATCCCCACTTCCCAATCCCTATTCCAAATTCCTTGTTCCAAAACCCTAGGTTCTCATCATTTGGTATCAGAGCAACGTTCTTAGGGATTCTGTTTCTATTCCATCCAAAAAAATAAAAAAGTTTATGCCCCTTACCCGATAGCAAAAGAAAAATTTGGGAATCACCAATTTACGATCTTACAGTATGTCTTCACACAACTTTTCTGATTCTGACGTCCGAATATCTCGAGTTGAAGAATCGTTATCTCTCATGCAATTCTTTCAAGAGACTTGAACAGATGATATTCTCTATTGCACATAGGGAGTCAGGAGACAACACTTCCGGATATGCTAACAAACAAAAAGAACCTATGGAATCCTATGGAGGTACCAATCATGACTATACCCAACCATACATAAAGGTAGAATTTTCCCGTTGGGACGAGAGTAATCCTGCAAATTGGATCTCCTGGGCTGAAAAATATTTTCGCCTCCATCGTACGCCAGAGCTCTTTGAGGTTGAAATTGCTTCTATTCAATTAGAAGGTGATGCAATCCAATGGTATGATTAGGTCGAAACATGTGGTGGAATTCCCACATGGGTTGAATTCACTGAAGGCCTTCTTGTGCGATTTGGGCCCTCGGAATATCACAATGTTGACAGAGAGCTCACAAAAATTCACTAGACATCCACCATCCTTGAATATCAGAGTCGATTCGAACGACTTACCAATCGAGCTAAAGATTGGTCCGAAAGGCAATTGGTGGGAACATTCATTAAAGGGCTTACTTCTGACATCTGACGGGAAGTCAAGGCTTGCTAACCACGAACAATGGTAGCAGCTATTTCCTTTGCTCGCTTACAGGAGGAGAAGCTAAGTGCTGAAAATCGTCGACCATATGCTAAAGTGACTAGCAAACCTATCGAGGGTAACATCAACTTACCTTCTCTTACTCGTCTTTTTAACATTAGACGCTTAACCGAAGAACAATTAAAAGAGCGAATGGCAAAAGGGTTGTGTTGGCACTGTGATGAGAAGTGGCACAAGGAGCACTATTATAAGCAAGGGAAACTTTTAATGATTGAGCCAGTTGAGGAGACTAAAGAAATAAGGAATGACCACACGGGCCCAGATGATGATGACACCTTTGTTGAATTCACAGATGAGCCTGCAGTGCATGCTTTAGTTGGGTATTCGAACCCACAAACTATGAAGATTGATGGAGTCCTCAAGGGATGGCTAGTAATGGTACTAGTTGACTCGGGTAATACCAATAACTTTATGGATAAGAAGATTGTCAAAAAGCTTGCTTTTTCAATCGAGGATTGTGACAAGTTTGCTATGAATGTTGCAGACGGGAGAAATTTGACATGTCAAGGGAAGTGCACAAAGGTAAAAGTCACATTACAAGGTCAGATTGTTTATGTTGATCTTTTCTTACTACTTCTAGAAGATTATGAAATTGTCCTTGACATTGATTGGTTGCGAACCTTGGGAGATATTACTTGGAATTTCTCTAGGTTAAGAATGAAGTTTCTATTAAATGGACATTCAGTGGAATTACACGGAAGACGCGAGGGTAAAGTTACCACTATTAGTAGTTATCGAATGGAGAAGGTCCTACAGAAGGCAGGACAAGGGTTCCTAGTGCAGTTGATAGGTGCAAAGGTGTCCAAATCACATTCTATACAAGGGAATGAGGTTATGACACTATTAACCGAATTCTCTAATTTGTTTGCTAAGCTTGCAGGTCTACCCCCGCAAAGGACACATGACCATCATATTCCGTTATTATCCGAGAATACACTTGTTAATGTTCGACCCTATCGTTATCCACACTTCCAAAAAGGAGAAATTGAGAAAATTATTAAGGAGATGTTGGAAGCGAGCATCATCAGACTGAGTGTTAGCCTATACTCATCTCTTGTCCTTTTAGTAAAAAAGAAAGACGATTCTTGGAGGATATGAGTGGACTATCAAGCACTCAACCACATCACTGTGAAGGATAAATATCCTATACCCGTGGTCGACGAACTATTAGACGAATTGGGTGGTGCTCAATTATTTACTAAACTGGATTTAAGGTCGGGCTATCACCAAATCCGGGTCCATAAGGAGGATATTCAAAAAATAGCTTTCAGGACACATGATGGCCATTACGAGTTTTTGGTTATGCCATTTGGGCTTACCAATACACCTTCAACGTTTCAGAGTTTAATGAATGACATCTTTCGACCATATTTACGTAAGTTTATCCTAATATTTTTTGATGATGTTTTTGGTGTATAGTCCTTCCCTTAAAGCACATTTGTCATATTTGCGGACTGTGTTTACTACCCTACAAGAGAACTTTCTATTTGTTAAGAAGACAAAATGTAGCTTTGCTAGCCAAACAATGGAGTACCTGGGCCATGTTGTCTCCAAAGAAGGTGTGGCAGTTGACCTTTCCAAAATTCAAGCGATGCTAGATTGGCCAATTCCAAAGACAATCAAGGCATTACGAGGTTTTTTGGGGATTGACTGGTTATTATCGCAAGTTTGTTCGTGACTATGGAAAGATCATTGCTGAATTAACGACTCTTTTGAAGAAGGATTCATTTAACTGGAACAACAAAGCAGAGGAGGCGTTTGCTCGACTCAAGCGAGCCATGACCACCACCCCAGTTCTTGCCTTACCAGACTTTAGTAAGGTATTTATTATTGAATCTGATGCTTTTGGAATTGGAATTGGAATTGGTGCAGTATTAATGCAAGAAGGTCACCCTATTGTCGTCACCAGTAAGGCATTATCACCAAAACATCTCAGTATGTCTATGTATGATAAAGAGATGTTAGCTATTGTCCATGTAATTTCGAAATGGCGTCCGTATCTCATTGGGAGGCGTTTTCAAATTCGGACTGACCATAAAAGTTTGAAATATTTATTGGATCAGCGAATCTCTTCTGTGGAACAACAAAAATGGATTTCTAAATTATTGGGCTATAATTAAGAGATCATTTATAAAAAAGGGGGCAAGAACTTAGTAGCCGACGCATTATCTCGTATTTCAGAGCAGGTGGAAGTGGTGGCATTCTCTATCCTTACCTGCACTATGATTGTGCAAATTAAAAAGGAGTGGTAGGAGGATCATGAAACTCAAGAGATCATTAAGAAGTTACAGATAGATCCTAATTCGGTTACTCATTACACTTAGGATTCTCAAGATTTACATTATAAAGGGAGATTGGTACTTGTTCCCCATTCTCACTACAATGACACAATCATATAAGAATATCATGCATCCTTGACTGCCGGCCACTCAGGATTTCTTCGTACCTATAAGCGTGTTGGTAAGGAGTTTTATTAGAAAGGTATGAAGAGGGAAATCAGAAGGTTTGTAGCTGAATGTGATGTATGCCAACGTCACAAGAGTGAATTTGTGGCATCTCCAAGACTTCTTCAACTTTTACCTATCCCAAAAGAAGTTTGGACAAACATCTCTATGGATTTTATTGAGGGACTCCCACTATCCCAAAATAAATCCACTATTTTTGTTATTGTCGATCGCTTGATCAAGTATGCTCATTTTTGTGCAATTAATCACCCTTATTATACTGCTACTAGTATTGCTCGGGTTTTTGTTGACAATATTGTAAGGCTCTATGGTGTTCCTAAATCAATTGTTAGTGACCGAGATAAGGTCTTCACTAGTAATTTTTTGAAGGAACTATTTTGCTTACAAGGGACTCAGCTGAATATGAGCACTGCTTATCACCTACAGACAGATGGACAAACAGAGGTAGTCAACCAATGCTTAGAAAACTACCTTCGTTGCTTTGTAAGTGACAAGCCAAAGAATTGGGTAAAATGACTTCCTTGGGCTGAATGGTGGTATAATACCACTTATCATTCATCTACAAAGATGTCCCCATTTCAAGCAGTTTATGGGAGAGTTCCACCTACTCTTACAAGGTATACAACCAGATCATCTTACGTGGATCAAGTCGATAAGGACTTACAAGACAGAGATAAGTTGCTTCAACTCCTGAAAGACAACCTCATTACAGTCCAAGCCCGTATGAAGCAACACGTGGATATGCATCGTACGAAGCGAGAGTTTTTAGTAGGAGATTGGGTCTATCTTAAACTCCAATCATATCCACAGTTATCCATCACTGTCTGCTCCTCAATGAAATTATCTCCTTATTTCTTTAGGTCATACCAAATTTTAGAGCATATTAATCCTGTTGCTTATCGTCTTAACTTACCAACAGGATCCAAAATACATTCTGTCTTTCATGTCTCTTGCTTAAAAAAGAAGGTAGGGGATGGTGTGGTAACACAAAGCCAACTGCCTGACATTACCTGCACAGGAGAGGTCAACCTTTAGTCGCAAGTCATCCTAGACCGACGTACTGTCAAACGTGGAAATTGAGTTGTTATCCAAATCTTAATTCAATGGACTAACCTCCCTGTTAAGGATACTACCTGGGAGTTCTATCATTCTTTTACAAATTGATTTCTCAACTTTATTGCTATTTAGCTTTAAGGACAAGGCTATTTTAAAGGATAGCAGAATAATGCGATCCCTAATAGGCGGGATTGTCTTTTATTATTTCTAAATTAGTAGGCGGAATTATATCTCTAATAATGGTATGTCAAGTTTATATAAGTATAATACCTACAACTTTTAGATTCAACTAAGTAATAATATTATCAAAACATTTAGCTTATTAGAGGCTGATCCCCTCTAAGTAATCATAGGAGGCTGATCTCCTCGAAACGAACAATCCTATCTTTTTTATTTCTACCAAATTCTTATTTTTGATACCTACTTCTCAATCTCTATTCTAAATTCGTTATTCAAAAAACTTAGGTTCTTGTCATCAACGAGGGCTACAGTATCAAAAAGGTTAAAGTTCCAATAATGATACGGGAGACGCTGAGCATGGCCGTCAAAGGGAGGATCTGCAAGCTCGTTGTACATTGGTTGACCAGCTCTAATTTCTTTTCATCCGAAAGGGTTCCCGGACAGCCCCGGTAGGGAGTGCATATGAACATGGCGTTCTCGTGATATCGTCAACATTAATATATATATATATATATATATATATAGATATAGATATAGATATACAGAACATGCCGATGATTAAATATACAATGAAATGATAAAATTTACGTTAGGCATTTTGTAATATTTGTTGCTCATTTTGGACTCTTTATCGTTAGCGTTCAATAATTTTAAGTGAGAAATTTATTATTTTTTTTTAAATAATAATTACTCTGTCTATGTTATTTATTTGCAATAACTGAATATATAATAAAAATAATTAAATATGTAATAAAAATGACAAAATATACAATACATGTTGGGATAAAATAATAACAATTTATTGCACATTTTGTAGTTTTTAGGGCATATTTTGTTGTATTCTTTGAATATTTAATATTCTTTTGTTTTTTTTTTTCGGAAATTTGAAATCTCCCACAATCTAGA
Organism: Ceriops tagal; assembly: GCA_021533255.1. Classification (NCBI taxonomy): domain Eukaryota; kingdom Viridiplantae; phylum Streptophyta; class Magnoliopsida; order Malpighiales; family Rhizophoraceae; genus Ceriops; species Ceriops tagal. Next base: position 3,990,519 of record CM038600.1, read on the forward strand.
AATAATTTGATCGTATGATTGTGATTGTGATTGTGATTATTAATATTACCATTATTATAAATCACCAATCTGCTACCTGCGGTGGTGGCGCAGCTCATAGCTTCTGAGTAAATAATTTTTGCCTAAATAATTTTATTTTATTTTTTTTTTTTGGCTTGGGAAAACGAATTTGCTAAAACTCCAAACTCCATGGTTCTTTATTATTCAAATTTTAAAACTTTCGTCGTCGAACCACGTTTAACTCCAAATTAATTATGACCAAAAAGCAATTGTTTATTTTACTCTTTTTGTTTTTTCTTTTTTTTTTTGGGCTATTTGGCAAGTTATGTCTTTGTTTCGTCCTGCATGAAAAACGTTCTTACGAAGAACGTCGTGAGAGGTGGTATTATTGCAAATCAAGCCTATGGAAAATCGTTGCAATGTAAAGTCATGAACTATTTTGTTTGATTATGACAAAGCAAGAAATGCAAATGCCATATAGAAGATAATCATTTGATATAATTCTTTTATTATCTCCTTATCAAAATAGCAATAATAATAATAATAATAATAATAATTATCGAATTTTCTTTTTGGAGAACCCTCAAATTGTTTGGGTTTCAATCTCTACTGTATTAAAACTGAGTACCCACAATTTCATGCAACAAAGATATTATATACATATATAAGACCAACACAATTTATAATACTCCCTGTTAGAAGCGAAGCTGAAAACTATATTGTGAAAAACATGAATCCATTTTAAGACAAAGAAGTACAGAGGATGATGGCTCATTCTAACACAGAATCTCATAAAATGTGACTCGAAAAATCACCTCCAAAGCCTATCTTATCGTGTTTTGTCTAGCCCATTTTGCTTCCCCACCCCCCCCTCCTCCTCCCTCTCCAACAATTTCTTGGCGTCTAGCATTCAAAAAGAAAACGATGATAGTTAATAATTGAAAAAAAAAAAAAAAAAAGGTAAGGGAATAAATAAGCATAGGATTCTTCAGGATTAACCGTTCAGATATACGTTATTTTATACAAGGGATACATGCTGAAAAGAATTGAGAAGAACAGTGATAATTTAATTGATGACATGGGATAGTTTTTTTATTAATTTAAATTTAAATTCTTGTGATGTAATTTATTTTGATAAAAATTAGTTTGAGTATTTAAATTTATAATATTAAAAATTTAAATATATTAACACTCAAAACAAAATTCACTTAAACTCAATTGTATTTAAATAATATGAAAAATTAAGTAAATAAGAATATAAAATTTTTTTTGAGAGGATCAACGGCTTTGGCTTTAATTGCACAAAAAGATATTTGGAAAAAAAAAAAGAAATTTTAATTTTAATTTGGACAGGCTGTGATCACGATCGATGGGTATCCAATGATTGAACCCAACGGTCAATTTCCTTTTTCCCTCTTCCAAGTAATTAAATAAATATAAAAATTAAATCCCTAGAGAGGGGAGAGGGAAAGAGACGCCGAGCCCCACCCAGAATCTTTTGACCGTTTTGCCCTTCATCCACCGTCTTTTTGGCCCACGCTCCGCATCAATGAGCACAGCCACTTAACCAGACGTCTCCGACTTTCTCGTCGCTCTTTTTTTTTTTTTTTTTCTCTCTCTCTCTCTAGGAGGTCCGGTCCAAGAAAATTGTTGAGAGAGTGCAGGGCTGAGAGACAGAAGATATCTATAATGGGTTGCTTTCTTGCGTGCTTCGGTTCGACCAGAGATCGGAGGCGACGCCGACAGAGGCATAAGGTTCAACCTCGAGACCAGGTCAAGCGATCCAACTTACATTATCGGTGTTCCGCGTTTTCTTGTCTAATGTTTGCTACGAGGGAAAACAACGGTGGCAAATCTGAAATTTTCCTGACCTTTTTTTTTTTTTTAAAATTCTTTGTTCTTTCTTGAACTCAAATTCTTGGCTATCTTTCAATTTCTTGAACTCATAGATAGAGCTTGAGTAACATTCGTTTTGATTTTAGTAGTGAGTTTCTTTCTTTTTCCTTTTTTTTTTTTGGCAGAGAAACGCCGGTTACGTTCCAGCTGTAGAATCTGCGGTTTCTTTGGTTCAGGACCACTCATTAGAGCCCATCAGCGCAGTTTCAGAATTTGGGTCAGTAATGAAGAATATTTGAACTTTGTTGTTGTAAAGACTCTGTTTTGATGATTTATGTGATTGGCCTGTGACATAACGAATGTTTTGTGAGTACAGTGGGAAGCCAGAGGACCAAGTCAGCTTGAACATTCGGAGGAAAGTGACATTCGATTCGAATGTGAGGACCTTTGAGCACGTTTCCCTAGAAGAATCCGTGGATTTTTCTCTAGAGAAAGAGGACGGTGTCAAAAGAGAGGAGAAAGAGGAGAATTCAGTCAAGCCAACCCAATCTCAGTCCTCTTCTGAAGACAGTTCGATCACGAGCTCGGGGTCTTATCCTCCCAATTATAGGTACCAGAACTGCAGAGACAGTGATGATGAATTGGACTACGAGGAAAGTGATATTGAGGATGATGATGACACTGATGAGCTGGATGAAGATGGTGATGGGCTGGATTATGACGATGACGGAGTTGAAGGGTCAAGGCCTGGAATGCCTTTCGATAAAGTGGTGACTGAGGAGATTGATAGCTCTGTGGTTATGAGCGGGTTACCAGAGAGGGAGCTGAAATCTAGTAACAATGCTCGAGATAGGAGTAACTATGTGCATCCGGTGTTGAACCCGGTTGAGAATCTTACTCAATGGAAGGCTGTGAAAGCAAAAGGAACACCACAATTGAGGCAGCAGAAACAGAACCTTGGATTGGATCAAGAATCTCGGATTTTTTCTAGCTCTGACCTTGGCTTCAAGGAAATATCGTTCAGCTTCAAAGAAAAGTCTAGACAATCAGGGAAGTCAAACCAAGAGATAGCATTGGATGCTAGCTTGTCCAACTGGTTGTGCTCATCGGAAAGCACACCCATTAACAAGCCCAGCACAACTGGTTTAGATACAACTGCATCTGAGAAAAGCACATTACAAGGATCCAATTCACCAATAAGCTTTGAAGATAGACCCATTTTAGGTGCACTAACCATGGAAGAAATTAAACAACTTTCGGCCTCTTCTTCACCCAGAAAGTCACCCGGTCATAGCCCTGATGAGATGCCAATAATAGGGACTGTTGGGACATATTGGAATCACAGTGACTCTGTCAAGGCTTCTGGTTCAGCCTCCTCTTACAAAGGAATCCCAAACACAACTAGCAAGTACAGAGAGGTATATGTCAAGTAAGATTTTTGGGACTCTTTTGAATTAGGTGACAATGGTGCTTGATTCAGTTTTATGCATCTGCAGGATAAGAAAGTGAATTGGCATTCCACCCCATTTGAGAAAAGGCTGGAGAGAGCTTTGAATGGAGGTGCCTCTGGAGTCTATACTGCTGGTCACACTCCAAATGTTTGCTAGACAAGCTCGGAGTTCTGCTTTGTGTGTCTGTCATCTTTACTTGCTGTTTCCTTTGTGAATTAAAAGTGTATTGGCATGTGATTTTTTTATTATTTATCATACTTCAAATGTGATATGACGCTTGCTGTTGTAATTTTTTTTCTCGCTTTTAGTGATGGTTTATACGAATACACTATTTTTTTTTTTTTCTTTTAAGATTCTTGATTCAATTTTCCTTTTTCAGTATTATTTGACTCTGGAAGAAAAACATTGCACTACATAGCTGGATTTAACCTGATATAGTTAAGACACAATGCGCATAGCCGGGACTTGTGCCTTGCTTGCAATTGCAAGCACGGTATGGCGAAGTGCACGTAGAAGGGGCAGATGTAGAATGTTCGAGAATGCAAACGAGGTCACAGGAAAAAGTGAGATTTATACTGAAGCCTAACTGAATATAGAATTGGTTATTTCAATTTACATTATGGAACACTTAGGAGATGCGTTAGACTGTTCCTCACAGTGTGGGATCTATGCACTGGAATGCCTTCTTTTTATGTTGATGCATTAGAGGGCACAATATATTGTATTGAGGTGTATCCGATGACCAAGTCCTTTGGAGGGAAAGGTAGCTGCCAGTCCATTAAATAATTAACAAAACTTTAAAGCTTTCGGGAAATTAATACTAACCATCACTTTTGAATCAAAATTAAGAACTCTTAACCAGCCTTATTGGATCAAAAGTTAAACGGTAAGGGAAAAAAGAGAGAAGTGGTGCTCAACGTTGATAAAAATGCTGTGGCAACTTTCAAAGCCTTTCTTTGGAACATGATGAACAGTTCTTTTCAAACATCGTTGACATAAAATCATATCCTATTTTATTTTAATGACATATATTTGTGTGTAACATTTCAAAAACTCCAGAAAGGGAAAAAATCTACATATGATACTCAGATATCACAACTGTGCGTGGGTCATGGACATTGAGTTTGAATGGTTTTTGTTATTCCTCATATGCTGGCCTCATCATTTGAGTTAAATTTTATTTTTCTTGCTCTAATCAAGGGTACAAGTGTGAATTCATTGCCCGTGGAGTAAAGTAACACGTTTTTTTTGCAAGAACTAAGCATGGAAACACATAGCATGTTCAGTTGCCAAAATTTTTGCAGCTAGCGAAGGCTAGAAGTCCATCGAGAGGACTGCATTGTACATGCTGGCATAGCATAGAATGCTGTGGCACTTGATCAGATTTGAGTCACACTTGAAATCTTGTCTATCGAGTCTTGCAAGGTGAGCAGATGGAAAGGCACTGTCAGATGAAGGGCTGTGCTGGCTGATAATTGCGTGGAAACTTGCATCATTGTTGGGCGTGAGATGGGATTTTCACCTATGCATAACAGTGCAAGAGTCATTGCCAAAACAACTTCCTGGACAATGGGGCCAACTGGAGGTGGAAGCCTCTTATCCAGAATATTTGCAAGGAATGAATCAGACCCTCCAGATTGCAGAGATAAAAGGAGTTCATGAGGGTGCCTCCCCATTAACACTTCTAATGTAAGGACTCCAAAACTGTACACGTCACATTTCTCTGTCACTTTCATTGTGGTTGCTAGTTCTGCAACATGTAGAGAATATTCATGCAAACTGGATGTGAATGGGAACTGAGAAGGTGAAATTGCTGTTCAACTTCATATTTTTTAGACAAAAGACATTTAAACATGTTGCTAATGTTGCTGTTGGTGCAAGAATTACCTGGGGCAATATAGCCGTATGAACCAACTGGTACTGTCCAGTTAGTCTGGCCTTCTCTCAGCAACCTTGCTGTCCCAAAGTCGGCAATCTTGGGCTCAAATTCTTCATTTAACAAAATATTGTTTCCTGATATATCCCGGTGAACAATAGGTGGTGTGCAATCATGGTGCAGGTATGACAATGCATGTGCCACTCCTTTGATTATTTTGATTCTCAGATCCCAGTTCATAATCTTTGACTCCTCTTCCCGCAGCAAATTTCCCAAGCTTCCCTTCTCCACATACTCATATATGAAAAACAAGGACCCATTAGAGGAACTGAATCCATACAGCTTCACAATGTTTCGATGCCGAATTTCAGTCAGGGAAAGCATTTCAGCCATGAAGTTCTTCATCTGGTATTCCTCTGAGACTTCTGTGTTCTCCAGAGGGTGGAGGCGCTTTACAGCAAAAATGTCGCCCTCTGGAAGTGTTGCCTTGTACACACTTCCCTGTCCACCGTTTCCTATGCAATACTTGTCATCAAAGCTCTCTGTTGCCATAACTATATCCTCAAACTGTATGCTTCTTTTGTAGTTCCAAATAGAGAAGGAGCTTCTGCCTTCTGATAATCTGTTCATTTTGACCTGACAGGCTGTGGAGTGGCGCTGGAAGATGAGAATAACAAACAAAATTACCAGAATTGCTGAAACAGCAAGTGGAATGACAATGGCAATGATCAGTTTCCATCTGTTCCTTTTACTGTGCTTTTCAGATGAAGGTTCGCCACTGCAGGGGCTCAGACCCTGTGCCCTTTCACCACATAAACCAGGATTGCCAACCAGTTGTGCAAAACGAGCTTGCTGAAAAGCCCTGTTATCTGGTAGGGGACCTTCAAGATTATTGTATGATATATCAACACGTTGGAGGCTTTTGAGATCTCCAAGGGAAGGAGGTATTGTACCGTTAAGATGATTGTGAGAAATGTTCAATATTTCCAACATCGTTAGTTTTCCAAGCTGGGGTGATACCTCTCCTTCTATGAAGTTTTGGCTCAGGTCTAAGACAATCTGTAAGGCAGCTAGATTCCCAATCTGGTAGGGAATCATCCCATTTAGTGTGTTCTTGCTCAGGTCTAAGAATATAAGTGCCTTGCAGTCCCCAAGTTCCACCGGCATTGGCCCACTGAGATTGTTAAGTGACAAATCTAAATATTGAAGGGATGTCAACATTCTAATTTCCGATGGTATATGATCTGAGAGGTGATTGTTGCTCAAATTTAAACTGCCAAGCTTTTCAGAATTGAAAAGCTCCAATGGAATGCTCCCATTGAGCTTGTTAGCTGAAAGATCAAGCCTCTGGAGATATGTCAAGCTTCCAAGCTCTGGTGGAATTCTACCCGATATCATATTGGCAGATATTCTGAAGCTTGCCAGGTTTGTGCACCTTCCCCATGTTGATGAAACAATACCAGACAGCTGGTTGTCTCCCAGATCAATGAAACTCAGATTAGGGTATATGCCAAATGTGTTTGTGATATCTCCATCAAGAAGATTTTCTTCAAGTCGGACTCTCATCAGCCCTGTGCAGTTCCTAAGGCTTGCGGGGATTGGTCCAGTAAGTTTATTTCTATTGGCTCCCAGGTAGACCAGGTTTCCCCCACTGCAGATTCCTGGAGGAAGCTTTCCTGTGAAATTGTTGTACGAGAAGCTTGCATTACTCAAGAAACTGGGCCCAAATTCTTCAGGAATTCTTCCTGAGAAATTGTTGAATGCAACATAAAATACACGCAGATTTTGCAGGCTGGTAATGGACGAAGGCAAGGTACCTTGCAGGTAGTTTTGGCTCAAGTCAAGCACTTCTAAGCTTTCCAGGTTACCTATTTCAGGAGGAACTGTTCCATTGAGTTGGTTACCAGAAAAACTTAATTGGACAAGACTTGACAAATTTCCGATGGTCAAAGGGATGGAACCAGTCAAATTGTTGTCGGCCAATTGAAGCTCTACAAGATTCGACAAGTTTCCTATTTCTGAAGGTATGGAACCTAATAATGTGTTATGAAATAGGTAGAGATAGTTTAGCTTATGCAGAGATCCAATTTGAGGCGGAATTGCTCCTGACAAGGAATTGTTTTGGAGTAGCAAAGAAGTGAGCTCTGACCAATTGGATAAGAGATATGGGTCAATGTTGCCAGATAGTTTATTACCAGAAAGTCCCAGCTCCCTGATTTGAGTTAGTGAGGCCATGGAAAGGGGCAAGGGACCCATGAGGTTGTTTGATGACAGGTGAAGATAACTGAGGTTGGTGCAAAAACCAAGTTCATTAGGGATGGTGGAATTTAAACCAGATGAATCTAGGTCCAGATGTTGCAGCATCCTCAAGTTTCCTACTGAAGAGGGTATTGGCCCTTGAAACCCGTTCTCATGCAATTCAAGTAATTCAAGGTTCGGCAAGAGCCCAATTTCGTCTGGTATTGTACCATTCAGCTTATTTCTTCCAAGCCTAAGGTGTCGAAGTTTCTTAATGTTCTTTATTTCCACAGGCAGAGATCCTTCAAATGAATTGGAAGTCAAGTTCAGCAATTCCAGATTTGGCATATGACTTAGTTGTTGTATTGGAATCTGACCCATGATTAGATTATCAGAAAGATCAAGAAATGTCAGCTTTGGACACTCAGTGATAAATGCAGGAACTTCCTTCAAGTATATGTAGGAGAGCGAAAGCCAAACTAAAGATGACATACCCTTGAATCGCACAGGGTCAGGGTCCTCTAGGTAGTTTGCTTCAAGCCTTAGAAACCAAACTTTCTGCAGGTTGCTAAGCTGATATGGAACTGGACCAGTGAAAGAATTGTTGTAGAGGTTAAGAACCTGAAGTTCTACAAGGTTTCCAATCTCTATGGGTATTGGATTCGTCATATTGTTGCTACTCAGGTCAAGGAAAGCGAGTTTTGTTGCATTGCCAATACTGGCTGGCAAATCTCCTACGATATTGTTCATATTGAGATTGAGGGAAGTGAGGTTGGAAAAGGCCGAGAAATCAAACCTGTGAAGTGTTCCATCCAAGCCCGAGTTCTGAAGATTTATGTCCACAACGTTGCCTGCTTCGTTGCATAGAATTCCTGTCCACTGGCATGGGCTTCCGCTACTGCCAAGTTTCCATGACCGTAGGGTAGGCAAGTTCAGGCTGTTTTTCCACTTTAGCAGCGCTTCGACTTCCTGACGGGCAGAAATTCCAGCGAGAGTAGATATCAGAGAAAGTAGTAGAAAGAAAATCGTTTTCTGAAACATTTTTGTCTATCTTCAATGTTTCGGCAGCGTGTTGATCACAAACAAACTTGAAAGAGTAAAGTCATTCGTGACGGGAAACTTTGTTTGTTTAATATATTGATTGTTGACTGTAACTATCAGACTTTTAAGTCTCCCACCGTCTGTTGGAACCCGGCCAACCTCACCTGAGTCCTATAATATATATGGTGGGCTTTTTGAGCACAGCAGTTTTCTCCAGTCTGCGGGACTTTAATTACGTTCACCGTATGTATAAACTTCCAGTTTTGTTTTCCTCTTGCTCAAGGGACGTTTTTATCACGCGAAAAGGAAATTCTACGCCATCTTCCCAGAGTATTTCTGATGACTGAGACTTTTGGGGCAAAACATCCTCTTAGAATCAATGCTTTGAACTAAAACAAAAAGGGAGGTGATAAGCTTGGTAGAATTGCTTGTAACTAAATTCCCATTTTCAAGGATTTACTTGGATGAAACACCAAGACGAGAAAATGGAGTCATGAATTTTCGTCTCTGACTCCGAGTACTTTCGGTTTGAACAAGCAATGAGCTTGAGGGCGTCCGTGGAATTATCCTAGACGACAACAATGACCAAGTCTATTTAATTATCACATTGTGATTTTCGGACACGGTACTAACATTATACGAACTAAAATAAAAGCTAACGACTAACATAATCGATAGAATTTCATTAGAAGAAGGAACTCAACTTGATCCATTGTAGACACAACTTTACGTTGTATTATTTAATATTTGTGGTATCATGTATTAAAAAGAATCTCATTTATAGTCGTATTAATTAATGTATAGATTATTATTAATTACAAGTTATAATAATAGAATTATCTAAATTTTTAATTTTAAGTTTAAAATTCAAATTTTAGTCATTACAAATAAAAGAAAATAATTAATGTAAAGACACATATATAAATCACATTCAATTTATCATGTTCATTTGATTTTTTTTTTTTTTTTTGCTTTACTTAAGCTGAAGCTCCAATTCGGAAGAAACAAAAAAAAAAAAAAAAA
>CM038600.1:4000083-4012767 GCA_021533255.1 Ceriops tagal
AAAAAAAAAAAAAAATCCCTTGTGTCAATAAATTGTAATATGCATCAGGAAAAGGCAAGTGGGTGGTATACATTCCCAATTAATGAAATTCCAATAAACTAAAACAAAATCCTTAACATGCAATGAAAAAGAGCAGTTTTCAAAAATATTTATGGACAACACTCTCTCATGGGACAAGTTTTTGAGATTCTATTAAGTGATTCAACGAACGATATAGAACAAGCAGGTATAGCTCAAGCTTTAAAACCCATACACAGAACAGGGAAATATGATTTTTAAGGGGCCAATGATGATATTCACTAGCACTCCACTCCACATTGTTTCAGAATTGGGCCCGTTTGCTTGGGCAAGAAGGGATCAATTCGAACCCAGAGGAGCGAGAAAATGGATGCAAGAAGAATAGACCAAAGGACCACGATGGTGGGAGTCCTGTTTTGCCTTCCCATTAAACCTTTGAGGAAGGGGTAAAGATGAGTAATCACCCAGAAAGCAAAAAAGAGCTTCCCGAATAAAGGACCCCAGGAGTCATATCCATTGTTAATGGCATCAGATAATCCAGCTACAACTCCCACCATGTTTAAAATAATGAGTGTGGTTGGTGGGATGAGAAGGGTGGTCCATTTAAAGAGGTAGAGCTCCCCAAACTCGGTGTCATCCGCTGCTTTTGCTGTAACAGTGAAGTTAGTGTCAATCCCTGCAAGGACCTTGAGGAGGCCTTGGAATACAGCAAAAAGATGTGCCGAGACACCTGCGATGACCCAGAACTGCTCATTGCGCCACCAATCCTCGATGCTTACTCCACTCCATCGAAGCTCTAGCACACCTGTTACTATGATGGACAGGAAAAGTGCTAAGAACCAGATGCTGGCAAGATTGTTCAGCTGTAGGGGAGAAAATTCTGGTTAAAGGTTTTATAATGTTTCAAAAAATTGTGGTGGAACAATGAGAAGGATGTTTATGGAAGTAGAGTTGATTGAAGCAGCAGAGTTTCAGGATCACTTACATTAGGAATGATGAACTTTCCACTCAAAAGGCAGACTGCTGGAATGGTACAGTAGGCAAGTAAAGGAATGGAAGTGAATGGGTATACAATGGTGTTGATGTAAGCAAACCTTTGCAGCCATTTCAACTTTCCTCCATAGCCATACCACAGTGGACAGTGATGACTGAGGAATATTTCAATAGATCCGAGAGCCCAGCGCAAAACTTGGTGCAACCGATCTGATAGATTAATGGGGGCCGACCCCTTAAAAGCTGCTCTCTTTGGCATACAGTATACCGACTTCCATCCCCTACAATGCATCTTGAAGCCTGTCAAGATATCTTCTGTGACAGAGCCATAAATCCATCCAACCTGTAAACATAATCAATTCATCTTTCGGTTAGCTTGAAATTTGAGCACACAAAGTGAAATAGGAAACAAATGTCCATGAACAACATGGGGTCAAAAAAAAGAAAAAAGTATTTATCAAAATTGGTGAAAACTCTGTAACATGAAAAATCCTTTATCTGCAAATATATGTTGAATAAAAAAAGAAACTGGCTCCTATACATGCCACTCACCTCTTTTCCCCATTCAGTTTTCTCTTCATAACCACAACTTATAACATGAATGGCTTCTTTTATGAGCGATGAGGAATTAGTTCCCTCAGGCAGGCCACCATCTTCCATGAGAGTAGAGGTAATAAACACTGGCGATTGGCCAAATCGTTTCTCAAAATTTTTCTGTGACATGAGTGATGATTTTTCCAACTCTTCATAACCTTCAAGCCCTTCTTCAATTTCTTCAAGGTCAAACACCGGTCCAGATCCTTTCCTCATGTAATTCTTTCCCTTCAATTTCTTTTTCTTGGGGTAGAAAACTCCTGCAAGCAGACTTCCTTGTCCTTTCTTCTTAGACTTTGACTTCCTTGAACCACCGCAGCAACAGCAGCACCATGAAGGCCAACAATCACATGTCATCTTGGGCCTCTTCTCAGATACTGGTGGATCATACCCATATAAGGACTGCCTGTTGAATACACATCCAGTGCCAACATATACCGGCCCTTGGATCCCATCTAGACCTCTCATGTTGATCTATAGTTGAAGATGAATTAAAAGCATCGATAAACATTATGTGAGTTTGAAATGCTTGCTCAAATATTAAATCTCCAAGGCAGAATACAGTGTTTGTGAAACTGGTATGACTTACATCAAAAAACACAACATTTCGATTGGCATATCTGTCATGACGGTCAATACCATCAAACCTCTGAGGAAACTGGACATAGCATATCTTCTTTCCAAGCTGTGGGTCCATCAAAAAGCACATGGCTTCCCTTACAGCTTTGCTGTTATTGATGTAATGGTCACAATCCAAATTCAACAAAAAAGGGGCATTGGTGAGCACCGCAGAGACTCGAATCTATAGATGACAAATAATAATTATTGATTAACATAAGTCATTTAAATCACATGGGCAAACAATAAATGAGAAATTGACACAAGAGAACCTTACCAAAGCATTCATGGCACCTGCTTTCTTGTGGTGTTGATAGCCAGGTCGTTTCTCACGTGAAACATACACTAGCCTAGGAAGCTCCTTCCCTTCCACATCTAATGCACCCTCACTTCCTAGATAAACCTGCAAGGCAATTTTGAGTTGCACTAGAAAATGTACCATACTTCAATCGAAAGACTACGGAAAAATCAATATAGTCTTGTCAACCTGAATCATTCCAGGATGGTCCCGTGTGTTGTTTCCTGGCCATGGAGTGCCATCCTGCATCACCCATCCTTCTTCTGGCTTTTTCTGAGCTTTTGACACCAGGGCATTAATCCTCACTTTGAATTCTTCATACTCTCGCTGCCATGTGAAACAATCGATCCAGAAATCTCTCACAAATAAGAAATAAGACGTAAAAAATAAAAAATAAAAACAAGTGTAGCATGAATTGAGAAAAAGAGCCCATTAAAACCTTTGATTCACAATAAAGTAACATAGTTTGAGAAAATATGCATAAATTGGTACTATCAAAAATTTGCCTGCTTACTTTCATAGCTCTCCTCTCCTTCACAAAATTGGGATGCACCTTATCTTTCAAGTAATCTATCTTCTGAGAGAAATAAAATTCTGGAGCTCTTGGCTCAACATTGTGCTTCTTACAGAATGGCACCCATCTCCTTGCAAACTCCGCAGTTTCAGCCAATGTGTCGAAGAGGAGCATTGATGCACCATCATCCGATACATAACAACTGACCTTATCAACTGGATAATCAACTGACAAGATTGACAGGATTGTATTTGCAGTTATAATTGGCGGTTCCTTGAGAGGGTCCACGGTACTCACAAACACATCAATTGGGGCCAAACGATTGGGCTCACCCACACGCTCATACCTCATGGACAAGCGATCAAGGTATGTTTCACGATTAATTGGGAACCATTTGGGGAATTGATCAAGTATCCAGGAGAGAGCAAACCATATCTCACAGATTACAGAGATAAGCCACAATGGGAAAGCATCATAAGCTGGATTCATTATACGGAAGCGGAAAAAGAAAACCAGTACGATAAGTCTGAGGATAATAACAATGCGATACGGATTGACTTTGCTTGAGGAGATGGGTAGTTTCCGCCAGAGAGGCTGCCTAGCTTCAGCCAAACTGAAGAACAAATGATGCATAAGATATTAGTATCATCTTGGAATGTATTAAATTTTAAGAATGCAAATTCTCCATCAAGAAAACTCAAAAGCAATGTGTCAGCAGTAAAATTACAAAAGTACTCACAGATATTCGTCATCATCTCCCCGATCATTTCCACCATCATCTTTGCTCACCAAACCTCTCTTCTCTTGCCTTACTTTCCACTTCTCCACTCTCTCTTTCCATTCTGCATCTCTTTCTCCTTCAAAATCCTTACCAACCACTGCAGCGACCACCAATCCGAGAAATGTATTTGATCAACCTTAGACTTTTGCGCAACAAATCCAAAAATGTAAAGTTGCAGAGTGTTAGTTAATGTAAATTTTTCTTACCACTACCGGCAGACGAGAAAGCAGGGACACTGGCATGCACATGCTGTTGATTATCATCGTCCTCAATTTCCTACAAAAAAAAAAAAAAAACTCACCAGCAACGTGTTAGAATACTTCCCACTTTCCTCACACCCAACTATTCCTCAAAATTTATAGTTCGGAGGGAAAAATACTAGAATATACGGTAATGCGTGATGTAGTCAATTGAAAGAGAGCTCGGCCTAATTTTAAGGTTACTCCATTATTATAATATAGTCGTAGCTTGTACGAATGTTACAGATCCTGGCAGCGAAAACAACACTTTGGTAAGAATAAAGATAAAAATTTTATTCATTTTCAGTTCGGATTAGTTAAATTTTCTTTGCCAACAAAAAAAAAAATAATAATAATAATAAAAACAACCAAATTTTGCCTTCTCTTTGTTTCGCGCGCTCACCCTCTGCAATTCTCTCTCTCTCTCTCTCACTTCTTTCTTTTTTTTTTTTTTTTTGGTCTCTTTTGGTCTCTAACGCTCTTCAAGTGCTACAGAGAGAGAGAGAGAGAGTCTGAGGGAGAAATGTTTATCTCTCAATTGGATCTGGAGGGTGTGTTTTGCTTCTTTTAAATCTTGTTTGTCATGTGATTAAGTGACCGTGAAGAATACAAGTGGCCGCGGTAAGAGGCTGACGGCGGAGGTGAAGTCGTTTCCTAAACCCCGATGACGGCGCCGATAATGTTTTCCTCGACCAATCCTCGACTCGCCCCCATTGTCTTCGCAGCATTCGCAAGGGCGGTAGGATAGAGATCGATAATGGAGCATTCCAACCTCCGCAATTACAACATATTATAGTTTTTAAAGAAATTTAATGTGTGTATATATTTATGTATATTGTCTGAATGCAGTGCACTTGGATTTTTTTGCAAGAAGAAGAAGAAGAAGAAGAAGAAAAAAATCAAGACAAGACGAGGCATGAGAGTTGATAAATGATCAATCGAAAATTCAATCATACGTAGGAATTACCGAGTGTTTGAAAACGCTTTTGGGATCCGAGGGGTCGTGATAATTCTTTGTCTGAACTTCGCCTTCAGAGTCATCTTCCTCTTCGTCGTCGTCGTCGTCGTCTCCTGGAACTCTAGGACAACCTGCACGGTGGCAAAATCGTTTACTCCCGCCAGCTCAAAAAGGATTAGACGACAGGACGTGCCGAAGTGCTGATGATAAGAAAAACCTTTGTGACGCTTGTAGCGAGTGTTGCACTGAGGACAGCACTGGTTCCCTTCACTCCTCTCGTACACATAGCAAGGCTTGCAAACGGGGAATCCACACGCATGACACGCCACAAATGTCCGTCCGTCTTCCTTGACTCCAATCTCATCCCCACAAACTCTACACGTTCTTGACACATAATGCCGACTCCCCGGCCCCTTCTGCAGTGCCACAACGCAACCCAACACAAAGCTTATATGTGACACTGATCACTTGCTCATTAATTACATAATAAGAAACTTACAGATTAAGAAAGAAATCAGTAGCTGATTGATGAGCAAAAGAATGCCATACCTCCTCGTCGTCGTCGTCGCCGCCGCCGCCATGCAACGAAAGAGAACCCATGGCAATACCAGCCATGGTCCTTGAGGGCACAGGAAGAACAGCAAAAAGGGAGAGAAAGGGAAAGGAGATTGTGAGAGGAGGGACAAGGAGATTGGAGGGTATTAAAAGGGATGGGGTTGATGAGGTTGGCTTCGAGGGACTGCGTAAAATATCATGTTAGTGTTGTATTATGTGAAAAAAGAGTATATTTGTGTACCAAACTGTGAGTTGGGCAGTCGTGGGTTTGAGTTCAAGAGACGTAAACTCATGGGGGTAGGGGGCGATTGGTAGGAGAAGGATCGATCCTTGACAGAGTTTGCTTGCACTCTCATTAACTAGCTTCGACTCTATGGCGTCCCTTTAACTCCAAGCCGGATGCCAACCTCTCACATATCCAGTCTTCACGGTTTACGGGCTAGACAAATTTTTATTTTATTTTATTTTTGTTTTTAGGCTCAATTCAGAGAAATTTAGAGCGGAAGAAAGGAGTAGGAATAAAATTTGCTATGATTAGTCTTTGTTGTTTTTATTTATTTTTTTCGTTTTAGTCAAATGTCTTTTTTCTATACTTCGAGGCAAAAATAATAGTAATTTTCAAAAAATCAAGCTAATTCAATATTAAATTTAAAGAAAAAAATTTAGAATAATCCAATGACAAAAAATTAAATGAGATTCCGTTCTATTAAGACTCTTGAATACTTAATGTGATTAATAGAGATCTCAAATAACGTTAATTTGACAGTTCATCCATTTTTCCAAGCTCCAATTCGTGGGGTTAATCCAATGTTACCAGATTCTTGTCCCTCTCAGGTTACCCACCACCCACCTAGATTTCGACTTCGACTTGTAGACAAGTAGAAATCTCAAATATTACTCTGAAATTTCGTTCTGCAACAATTACGAAAGAAATGGGAGGATTACTGGCGTCAGGTCGCTTGTGCCCTTTTCGCTTTTGGGAAAAGCTCCATTTTCCAACCTGCAATGTTAAGTCCACAATTTCTTTATTGCAAACTTTGAAAATTGGCAAATCGTCATAATCATTTGACCATACTTTTAACCTTGAAGGAACTCATCATCTGCGTTGAGGATCACCCGTCGTATTCATATCTCATCCGTAAATTTACGTTTCCACGGACCATTTGTACGTTTTATAATTCTCTGGGACACTCCTGGAAACCATCTTTATTTGTCATTCGCAAGCTGGCAACGCCCCACATGGAACGATCATTATCCAAAGCTTGCGCCATTTTATAAGTATTCCAAGTTGAAGCACACAAACAAGGGCCGCGCTAGACTCTAATCTACATTTTTTTTTTTTAAATGGGATGAACGACTATGGTTTCTGCAAAACATTTCAATTACTACAATTTTCATCTCCACAAAAGACTACGAGTCTGAATTAAGATCGCAACATTGATTGCTAGCTAAGAACCCTACACGCATCTTTACAATCAAAACAGAGTTTCCTGAAAAGAGATATTCATTCACTGGAAAATTTAACGGGCTTTGCACCCCCATTTCATATTGTACCTTGAGACTGCTTCGAGAAAAGGCGTATAAACTAGAAGGGTTGATGGCTTTTATGATTGAGGCCACAAGCACATGGGAAATTTATAAAAACAGTATCAGGACCTGAGTTCCGAAGCTCTAAGGGGAAGTCTTGCTCGAAACAAAATTCTTCCATAAATTAGATATCACCTTGCCAATCCATGCCAAGGGTTTAAGCATCTGCTCTTGGCCCTTTTGCACGTTGTGAAGGTGAATCACAATTATCAGGCCCAGGCTTTTCAGGAGATTCACTTTGTGATATCCTGTGCTCCTCGCTAATGTTCTGTGAGCTTTCTTCTGGTGCAGGCTTCGCATTGACAGTGTTAGCTTCTGTCTTGCCATGGTCACTCTGTAAGGAATCCATTTCAATTTTTTCAGGGGAATCTTTAATCACATCCGAAGACAGGTTGGAGTCATTCTGGAAGGCCGATGGAGATGTCTTCAGCCTCTCAGCATCTGACTTGCATTGCTTCTCAAACATCATTTGGAGATATCTTCCTTGTTCTTCTATTTGGAACTGTAAATTTCGTTGGATCTGTCAAGAATACACACAACAGGTCACAACCCTATATGTAATTGTGTGCTCATAATACAGTGAAAAACAATGGTACTTGCATGAATAATAATCTGCTTATGGACTCTAACGCACCAAATTGGTCTGTATAATTGTGCATTCCTAGACTAAAATACAGGTTCATCATGTTATCCATACAATATCTTGTGATATTACATTAGCAAAAACTCATGATGGCCAAAACGTAAGACACTCTGGGTCAAAAGGAGGGTGATTGGTGCATGGAAAAAGGAGTTCCTACAACTGTTAGAGCATACTAATTCAATTTTTCCCAGGAAAAATGTTCAAATCACTGCAATTCTCATCTCTCTATCCACCCAATACCCACCACACCCCACCCCTCCCCTAGGGTAGGAGTCCGTTCTTTGCATACTTTCTGTTGCTCCATTTGTTGAGAACAATAAAGTTCATGGTACCAAACAAACCCCTCTGTTCAGCATTTCAGAAGGAAAGGATTTTGCCAGCATCCATACATTATCAAATATGCAGCTGCTCTGTGCATCTTTCGCAATAATGATTGACCATCTCAACCATTCAAACTACCAATATAGGCCTTAAAACTTGGTTTTAGTTGTAAATACTGCCTAATTTCTCAAACAAGATGTTCATCCTTAGGATCAAATATATACCTCAAGTTGTTCATGCAGCTGTTTCTGAACTTCCATTTGCATTCGCAGAGCCTCAGTGATCTCAATTCCCCTGTTGATGAAAATTAGCTACCAATTTAGCAGAAAATTCTAAATAAAATAGGACACAATATTGCAAAGAATTTTTTGCAGATACTGGATCTGTTAATATGTGTATTCCCATGACTCTTGAAATAGAAAAGTATGAAGTTCCTCCAACCCAAAACAAAGACTGATATATAACTGCTAAATAACAGATCATCCTAGTATTGACAGATGACTGACTGACTTACGTTTTCAGGTCCAAAGATGATATTCCTTCAATGGGAGTCAATTTTTTCTCGGAGGATCCTGCAGGGGAAATAGAATGACCCATAATGTGAGCTAAACACATAAATAAGGAGGTTCTTGAATGTGATAACCTATGGGTTAAGAATGCATCGAGATACATGCCCAGCTACAAGAAAATCATTGTCAACGTATATATTCAGTCTTTAGCCATCCTATTAGAGTTTTGGTTTGCTTTTTCCAATTGACGAATTTTTGCATGCTGTACATGGATATGGTTGATGCACTGTTAACCAAAGAACAAAGGGTACATGATTCAATCAAGTTTCTGCATCCATGACAACAACAAACAAAGGGGGAAAAAAGGGAGAGAAAGAAAAACAAAAGTTAAAATGTGAACCATCCTGCTGCCCTCCACAGACATCCAAGAAAAGGAACAATAAAACACAGGTCACTGATTTAAAAAGTGCAGAATGGAACTGGAGTAACTAGTTATCCTGTCACATACCTTCTGATGAATCTGGTCCGTGTCTAGCTGTCCTGTATTTCTGAAATTCAAGAAGCAAGATCTCTTATTAAAATAGACAAACAAGTGAGAAGAGAGAAGGAAAGCAATCTAGATTTGCATCAACACACATGAGCAAAATGGCAAACGCAGAAAGGTAGGCCTTATGCCAACAAGGCAAAATGGCATACCTGCAGGTGGCTTTTTACATGATATATAGTCAAGCCTTCTACCTTCATGAGCTTCAACACACCCTTTGGAGTGGCTCCTGCATACCGAGCAACCAAACAAAGAATTCAAATGAAACAAAGCAATTCAATTTCAGGCTAAAATATTTTGAACCTACAAGAACAACGCACTTCCACTTCCACCAAGCTGATTTACAGCATCTACAAAAGCTTCATGAAGCTCGGGTGTCCAACGCATGCGTGGCTTCGCTGAAGCATTGTTTGCTGAGGAAGTAGGGGTAAGAATAGGGCAAATTTCTCCAGACAAAGCAGGCATCAACACACAAGCTTGGGGCTGATGTGCTGGAGTATTTGATGGAGGTTTGGACACCTGGAATGCCATCTACAGAAATAAGATCAAAGTCTGTACAACAAAAGACATTGAAGACATTTACCTATGAGAAAACCTGACCTTAGGCTCCAAGTCTACAATACCAGTGTCAACCAGAAGCTCATTCCAATCAGGTGTCAAAACATCATCATCAGATATGAGCTGGTCAGCCCACTCCTGCCAATCATTTTGCTTACTGAATTCTTCAGAGGTAATGACACCACTATTTTCTATTTGATCACTTTGGCCAGATGTGTTCATAGGAAAATCAAGAAAAGCTGGCAGTGACTCTGGACACCAGGGAGCACTGTTTCCTTTTTCGAAACAACTAGATGTTGTGGACTGAAGCAATCCCGATTGAGAAGATGGTGGCAATGGACAAGCTGCCACATTTGTCAATGACTGAGAAATAAAAGGAGTGTTCCTTGAATGTTTCTCCCTTGGGGAAACAGAAGAGTACTGACTGTCTGTTGAAAAGCCAGCAGATGAGGAGAATATGTGACCAACTACTTCACCGTTAGAGGTTAAATGACTATTATGGATGTGCGGCCTTGTCATAAGTTCCCTCTCCATGGAAACATGTCGGGAGTCTGGCAACTTGTGAAATGTCTCTTCTGGGGGGATAGGAATAATTGGACAAGTTGAAGACAGGGCTTCAGACACCACAAGGTCTGTCAGCTGCTTTGAATTTGACCCCTGAATGGATAAAGTTGGGTGTGGCTCCATTATAGTCTTAAATCAATACAAGATATATGTGTTGGTTACTTGGCAAATTGATACTAAATTCTTTGTCACGATGGTGACTGAGGAAAAACCTTGTAAAACAGTATTCCCAGGTTCACATTTCTGTACCACTGTAAAGGTCCAGAATCTACACATTTATCAAGAGCAATAGTTCAGTGAAAATGACACCTCATCAAAAAAGAGGATGCTATTACTTGTAATACAATTACTTTTTCTCCTTCGTGACCCAAAGTTCTAATCAACTTTGCTGTATTGTCCTGTGATCACAAGTCTAAAACTCAAGCATATAAGCTACTAGAAATTTATTTTACTTTCCAATCTGGGATATTGTGCAGTTACTTGTATGATGAATTCCCTAAAGTTTTCATCTTAAAGGTGGGTATTAGTTACTCAAGGCAATAGGATGTATCCAGATTACAAAACCAGGCTAATTTAGGATTTTCTGTGCTCAAACTGCTTATCCAGCACAACTATAAATAAGAACCAGTTAATCAACCTCAAAAAGTCAAAAGGCATTTTTATGCCTCCACGAGCCTGCCACCCCCCCGAGGGCCAAGAGGGATGGGGGTGTTGGTTGCTAGAATGAATTGATTACTTGAAGAAGATGGTAAAAACAGACAGCAGTTTACTTAAATGCAAACATATCACAAAGATCTAAATGTTAGATATGCACAACAATAATAAAGGCCATTTTCAAAACTCCATAAAACAAAATTATTGACCACAGCCCTTGACAAGTGAATTCCATATTTTCCAAAAAGCCACAGACCATATAGCCTTACTTAGAGACAGGAAACGTACAGTGCAAAAAAAAAAAAAATCCTTGCTTCCAACAAGCAGCTTCTACTTATAAAACTATTCACCAGTTGTTACAGAGTAGAATTGTTTAAAATCTGCAATTGCAAAATACAATGATTGATACAGCAATGTTTCTTTGGAATGCAAAATTTAGCAAGATGACAATGTGCCGGTAAAATCATAAATACAAATGACACTGCAATCGCATATTCAGAATGTAATTTTCTTCATCATGAAGCGAAGCTATTAGATTCCAATTTCATGCACAACAAGCTTCTGCCCAACTTCTTGAGGCATTCTAACCTGATATAAAAATCTTCCCATCTACCGGCCAAAAAAGAAAAAATCAGCAAACTAAAAGCCAAATGTTGCCAGGTCCAAGCTACACAAAACCAAGGCTTAACCTTAACCATTCTGTTTGGAATTGAAAAGCCTCCCACCTATATATATTCCCAACTATTTAGGGTTGAACAAATGATTAATTCCAAACCCTTTAGCTCAAATGCCATAGCTTCTGGTGTCCAATACACCAAATTGATTCACCATATCATTCAGCATACCCAAACACTTCCTATGACCCAGAAGCAAATCAAGCAACAATAGGCATTCAAAAACCATCAATCCAAAAGGCGAAATTCACATAAATAAAGCCATGCACGAGTGCATGAAAATAAATTCACAACACATCAATAGGACCAAGCCTCAAATTCAAAATTTTACACCTAAGTCCCTCTAATGAACCGTGCAAAAGTATCTAAAATCATAAACGAATATTATGCAATCATACAATCAATACACAAAATAAACAACAAATTTCGATCGATTAAAAAAACAAAAAAAAAAAAAAGAAAAACAATTCAATTTGCACCTTGTACAGATTAAAAAACGTCAAAACCGAAGCAACCATCAAATGGGTACTTCATAAGCCAAAAAGAACTTCAAATTATATTCCAGGAAAAAAAAAACAAAAACAAAAACAAAACGAAACTATTAAGGGGGCGTACGAAATCCTTACCAAAACCTCATGCAAACCTGGTAAAATTAAAAATTCAATTAAGGTTGGAGACAAGTGAGGAACATAAATAATTAATAAATAAAAAATAAAGAAAAGGAAATTATCTAGAGAGACAGGCGGGTGCTTCTCGAGACAATTCCGTCACCGGCGCGCCCAACAGAAAACGGTGACGAGGGCGCTTTGCCGCCTCCCACCTTTCGGACCCCTCCCTCCCTCCCTCCCTTTGGGCTTAGGCTCTGTCTCCTGGTTTAATAAGGAAACAGTGATTTTTCCACGCGCAGTTTTCAGCGCGTGAAGGACATGCTCCTGAGACAATAGTGGATGCTATGCTGGCATGTGCTGGGGGATTAGGCATGCGAGTGATGTATGTACAGGGATGGGTTTGCAAGTGGGATTAGCGGTTGTCTATTTATCGTCCTTACTTTTTTTTTTTTTT
>CM038600.1:4014376-4042488 GCA_021533255.1 Ceriops tagal
TTTTTTTTTTTTTTTGGGCATTAGGCGATGAGATCCATAGGTACAAAAATAGCAGACAATAAAGTAAGAGAGAAGCTTTTAGGGATCCCTAAAAACAGTGGTAATCTAACAGCCGTTACTGGTTCATACCGAATGCATTTGGGACAGCGAGAATTGAGAAGCTAAAACCTTAAACCCCAAAAATTGAAAAAGAAGTGAAAGCCGTGTCATTTCAAGGCCAAATCCACCCCTTCGACTTGCTTTGCGTGTAACTAATCGAATAGCAAATGGTATGTTGGTAAGATGTGATGCAACATTGGAGATCTAAAAAACCTATGATATCCTAATATGGCCCACATTTTCATGATGCAAACAAATTGATTGGAACCACTCTAAAGATAATCCAAAACCAACCCATGAGCTGACTCGCATGGTAAAGAGAAAGATCAAGACATGAACTTACCCAAACCCATGCTTCTTGTAGTAAGGAATGGTGGACAACAGTGTATCATCAATGTCAAAAATCCAAGAGTCTTTACCGTCACCTGCCATGGCGCAGCAACCACCGCTAAGGTAAAGCCTGACTTCTTCTATAGCTCGCTGGGAGTCAGCCTCGTACTGAGACGATTCCATGTAATGTTTGATGTAATAAACGCATTCTTGGGGCACTACCTCGAAGCCTCTAATGTTGTTTAACTCGACATTGATCCTCCAACTCTCACAATAAATTTTCAAGCCAGAATTATTAGCCCCATGTCTCCATTTGTGGTTCAAAATGTTCCAATCCGCAGCTGCCAAACCAATGCAGAGGCTAGTCAAAGCCAGAAGCCACCCCAACAAGATTCTTCCCATTATGAACACACGAACTAGGGGGGAAGCACGCAGAGGGGGGGAAGCCTAGGGAGAGAGGAAAAAAGTGATCAGATTTGAAGTGTTGGTGGGGGCGACATAAAAGTATCACATGGACTTTGGGGGCGTTATGAGCTGTTCTGCCGTCGAAAATCGTGTAGAGGGTGAAATAATTAAAGTGGGTTAGGGGGTAGCCTTAATCATCCGGACAGATGAGCCTGAGGACAAATAGAAAGGCTGCAATTGTCTCTCGTGAGTGCTAGCCAGCCTTCTCTTAGAGAGAGTTAGGCTTTCCAACTAATGCGTGCGACACTTAAGACAAGATATTAAATAAATTTTAAAAAATTGGAAAAAATTAGTAAAAAATTTGTGAGAGGCAAATAACAAAATAGGAAGAGTTTAAGAGAGAAAACACAAGAAACTTTTACAAGTGAACTTGTATTAAGAAAAAATTCGTATTATATCAATAAAATGAGTAGTCTATTTATATAACTCAAAATAAGGACTTAAAAAAGAATATTCTTAGTATATATAAGGATTATTCTAGATAAAGAATATTTTAATTATATATATGGAGTATTCTAGATAAGCATTGAATGTAGTTCATTCTAGAATTCTCTAAGTGGTTGTGGGCTTCTAGAACTTTCCTGGATAGCAAATAGGCTGGACAGCCCATAGAAGTTTGGGTTTTGGTCCGAATTTACACCTTAAGGATACATGAATGGGTCAAATCAATATATCCTTGTGACATCCTCCCCCATTTAATTCTGCGACGTTCTCATCGCATTTTCAGCCTTGAATTGTCGAATGTGATTGGGAAATTGCCAAAGCTAGTCCTCTCGTTCCCAAGTAGCCTCGTGGTCTGGTAAAGCTTTCCATTTCACTAAGTACTCAGTATAGTTGGGAACTCCTTTTCTTCGGATCATTTTATCAGTAAGGATATGTTCTACCTCCTTGTTGAATTCAGTGACCACAGTCGTTGGTGCGCGCTTTGACTCGTTTCGGCTTGGATCCTTTTTGTCTCCATAGAAAGACTTCAGAAGACTTACATGAAAAACGTTGTGGATCTTCAACTTTGGAAGGAGTTGAACTTGATAGGCGACCTTCCCCACACGCTTGATGATAGGAAATGACCCTTCGTATTTCCGTACCAAGCTCTTATGTACCTTACGTAGAGACTTGAATTGGTTGAGTAGCAACTTCACCATCACCATGTCTCCCGCAGTGTAGTCCTTTAGGCGTCACTTGGTGTCAGCCCATCTCTTCATCTTCTTGGCCGCTTTATCAAGGCAAGCCCTTGTTATGTCCACTTCCTCATGTCATTCCTTTGCAAACTTGAAGGCAGACGAATTATTGCCAGTGTAAAGAGAGGCAATAGCACTTGATGTGAGCAGTTGTTGTCCCATGACAATCTCAAACGGGCTTTTGTTTGTGACCTCGCTCTTTTGGAGGTTGTATGAGAATTAGGCAACATCGAGTAGCTTCGCTTAATCTCGTTGGTGAGCACTAACATAGTGCCTCAAGTATTGTTCGAGCAAGACATTGACTCGCTCGGTTTGCCCATCGGTTTGAGGATGGAAGCTGGTCGAGAAGTTCAGCTCAGTTCCCAGCAACTTAAACAGCTCGTACCAGAATTTGCTCGTAAAGCGGGAGTCTCTATCACTGATTATGCTCTTCGGCATACCCCATAGCTTTACTACGTTCTTGAAGAACAAGCGAGCAACTTCGTCCACCTTGCAATCAGCAGAAGCTAAAATGAAGGTGTCATACTTGCTGAACCGATCTACAACTACCATAATACTTTTGTATCCTTTAGACTTCGGTAGACCCACTATGAAATCCATTGAGACACTTTCCCACAACTTCTTGAGAGTGGGTAGTGGCTTGAGTAGGCCGACTGGTGGCTGCTGTTCTACCTTGTCTTGTTGGCAAACTAAGCAAGTTCGCATATAAGCCTCGATATCTGTATGCATAAGCAGCCAAAAATAATGTTGTTGGACAAGAGTAAGGGTTCGTGCCATACCTGGGTGACCAGCCCATAAGGAATCGTGGCATTCCTTGAGGATCTCCTTCCGCAAGTTTCTCGACTTCGGCACAAAGACTCGATTTCCCACCGTTGTTAAGACTCCGTCGTCCATCCAAAATCGACGAGTATTCCCCTCACTAGCCAATCTCAGTAGATTGTTGGCCAATTTGTCTTGTCCAGTACCTTCCTTGATTCGTTCAAGGAGATTGCTTATAGGGGTACTAGTAGCAAGGGCTGCTAGTTCCACCTTCTGACTCAACACATCAGCAACAACATTAGCTTGACCCGGCTTATATTGCAACGTGTAGTCAAATTCAGCTAAGAAGTCTTGTCAACGAGCTTGCTTGGGGCTGAGTTTCTTCTGGGTTTGGAAGTAGCTCATAGCAACATTATTAGTCATGATCACGAACTTACTTCTGAGGAGATAGTGTCTCCAAGTGCGCAAACAGTGGATGACGGCAATCATCTTTTTGTCCTGGATGCTATACCGTCTTTCCATGTCGTTAAACTTGCGACTTTCATCGGCAATGGGATGTCTTTCTTGCATCAAGACTCCTTCAATGGCGAAGTCAGATGCATCAATATGGATTTCAAAAGGCTTTTCGTAGTCAGGCAGCACCATAACATGTTCTTTGGAAATCACTTGCTTCAATCTCTCGAAGGAAGCTTGGCATTCCTCCGTCTAATGCCAAGTGTGGTTTTTCTTCAGTAGGTCGGTCAAGGGTGCGGCTACGACAGAGTATCCCTTGATGAACCAACGATAGTAGTTGACGAGCCCTAGGAAGGATTGCAATTCCGGGACCTTGGTCAGAGGTTCCCATTGTTGGATAGCTTGCACCTTTGTTGGATTCATCAAAAGTCTACCATCCTTAATTCGGTGACCAAAGAAGTCCACCTCTTGCTTGGCAAACGAACACTTCTCCTTCTTGACGAACAACTCGTTTTCCTGTAGAGCTTGGAAGACTTGCTTAAGGTGCTCAATGTGCTCCTCAAGTGTGTTGTTGTACACCACGATGTCATCCAAATAAACTACCACGAATTTGTCAAGGAAAGGATGTAATACCTTGTTTATAAGTGTGCAGAAGGTGACTAGTGCATTAGTGAGGCCAAAGGGCATGACCAAGAACTCGAACACTCCATAACATGTTACACAGGTCGTCTTTGGTTCATCACCTTATGCTATGCGGACCTAATAGTAACCCAATCGCAAATCCAGCTTGGTGAAGTATCTTGCCTTTCCGAGTTGGTCGAAAAGATTAGCTATCAAGGGGATTGAATACTTGTTCTTGATAGTGACCTTGTTCAAGGCTCGGTAGTCGATACACATGCGAAGCGATTCGTCCTTCTTCTTCTGGAAGAGGACTGGGGCACCGAATGGGGCTTTTAATGGTCGAATGTAGCCTGAATCGATCAAATCGTGGAGCTGCTTCCTCAGTTCAGTGAGATCCGGAGGTGTCATGCGATAAGGAGCCATGGCAGGAGGATTGGCACCGAGTTCCAGCTCAATGTGGTGATCCACATCTCGCTTTGGTGGAAGCTTTTTAGGCAACTCAGAAGGCATGACGTCTTTG
Organism: Ceriops tagal; assembly: GCA_021533255.1. Classification (NCBI taxonomy): domain Eukaryota; kingdom Viridiplantae; phylum Streptophyta; class Magnoliopsida; order Malpighiales; family Rhizophoraceae; genus Ceriops; species Ceriops tagal. The sequence goes on from CM038600.1 coordinate 4,018,802, forward strand.
AACTTGGTAAGGACAGCCTGAATGGGTTACGGCAGTGCAGGAGTTGGTGTTGCTATGTCTTCCCCATCGCTTAGCTCCTTTATGGTAGCGACATAGTCAGGACCCGACTTGAGACCCCGTTTAAATTGCAAGGCTGAGATCATCGATGGTTGAGATCTCTCCTTGCGCTTCAAGGGAACTACGTGGATCTTATGGTCGTTGACAACCACAAGAGAACGTGAAGCAGGACCAAGAAAAGCCAATGCTTTGCAAAAAAATGCAAGACCTAACACCACCTTAAAATCATCCATGGGAACAATGGTAAAGTCTAACTTATCGATCTATTCGCCAATCTGGACAGTAATTCCGTATACTACACCTTGGACAGGCCTTGCTTCTGAATTTACCGCTTTAATGGTGTCATTTCCCTTCGTTGGTTTGAGGCCTAAACATTCGGCCTCTTGCACGTCAATGAAGTTGTGCGTTGCCCTCATATTTAGCATCGCATAAGTTGATTTACCCTCGATGGGAAGATTAGCGTACAACAGTCCCTTCTCCTTAGCGACTGTTGGGGAGAAACTCTTTGAAAAATTACGCAACTATTGGATAGATCTCATGTTCGCTTGGGTTCCTTCATCGGCATCTTCTGGGTTGAGTACCGTCATCATAGCATTCATTGCTTTACGTTTAGGGTAGTCCTTTACCCAGTGCGGTCTGTCATAAATGAAATAGGGTCTAGGAGGGTTAGCTGAGTTTTGCTTACCCGCAGACTTCTTTTCATGTTTGGGATGGTCATTTGAGGCTTTCTGTTATCCACCCTCGTTACGACCAGAATCCTGCTTCTTATGCCCGGGTTTTTCTCCCCCACCTTTGCTAGAGTTCGGCTTCTTGCCCTTAGAGTGAGCGGAGTACTCGACGAAGGTTTCGGTAGCGACAATGGTAACATCCAGGGTCTGCACATTACGCCTATCCAGCTCGACTTTCACTTAATCCTTTAAGCTGTTTTTAAAGTAGAAGATAAGCTCCCTATCGAACATTTCAATTTCAAGTATAAAGATAGTAAATTTCTTTATATAGTCAAAAATACTACCTGTCTGACGTAGGCGACGCAACTTTCCTTTAGTTTCGCTGTCCGCATTGTGAGGCACAAAGTACCCATGCACTTCAACCTTGAATTGTTCCCAAGTATCGATTACGCATAAGTCTTTCTCCAGTTCAGAATGCTTCGGTCTCCACCAGAGTTGGGTAGCATCCCTTAGGAAGATTGGGGCGTTGCCTACCTTGACCAGATCATCAACAACCTCCATGGCCTCGAAGTACTGCTTAAGGCCAAACAGAAAGTTCTCCACGGTAGTGGCATTCCGTGTGCCATTGTACATGGTAGGCTTCGAGACCTTCAAGTCATGTATTGCAGTGGTGCTAGTAGTAGCAGCTGTACTAGCAAGTGAGTTGTTTCAGCGCAGAGACTTCATCTCTCTACGGAGGTCGTGGATCTTTCCCTCAACAAATTCACGTAGGTTGAACAGACCTTCATTCAGGGAGCGTATTTCTCCCCTAAACGAACGGCCAAATTCTTCGATCATGAGTTTGTCAGCCCGTGTGATCTCCACATTCTCATGGATCAAGTTATCGACTTAATCGTTGAGGTCGCCCACAAGGGAGCTCATGTCGGTGACGCTCCTTTCCAAGTTACCAACACGAGAGTCCATGGTTTCCTTTGTTGGAGCCTTGGACTTGCCACGTTTGGCTGGAGCACGTTGCTCTTCACGCCCACGAGCTTCTTGCTCCACTTGTCGCTCATCGAAAGCGGTCTCAACAAATCCTTCCTCACCTGCCATATTCATACTCAAACAAGAACAAAGTAGGGACTAGGATTACCTTGCTTTGATACCACCTGTCACAGAGTTAGGCTTTCGACGTGCTTTAGACGTGCTAACCCGCGCGACACTTAGACAATCTTGCAAGAGAAGATGCTAAGTAAGTTTTGGAGAGTTTGAGAGAATCAGCGGAAGACTTGTAAGAGGCAAGTAACCGAATAGGAAGAACTTAAGAGAGAGAGCACAAGAGAACTTTGCAAGTGAACTTATATTAACAAAGGATTCGTGTTATACAAATGAAATGAGTAGCCTATTTATACAACTCAAAAGAAGGACTTAGAAAAGAATATTCTTGACATATGCAAGGATTATTCTAGATAAGGAATATTTTAGGTATATACATAGAGCATTCTAGATAAGCATTGAATGTGGTCCCTTCCAGAATTCTCTAGGTGGTTGTGGGCTTCTGGGACCTTCCTGGATAGGAAATGGGTTGAGGTTTGGGTCTTGACCCGAATTTGTATCTTAATAATACATGAATGAGTCGGATTAATGTATCCTTGTGACGTCCCTTCGTTCTAGCATTTTGCCCTTGTGTTTTAAGAATCCGATGTATTATTAAATTAAAAAAATCAAAAATTTTAATATTTATTTAATATAATTAAAATTAAATCGATAAAATAAGTATTTAATATTAAATAAATAAAAATATTTTTACAATTAAGATTTAAAATTTAAAAATTTTATACTAATTTTTTAATAAAATTAATTAATTCATAAAAATTTGTTCTTTAATTATATATATATTATTTTGTTTGGCTTTTATACACACACACCCCCCCGTCCCCACCCCACCCCCAGAGCACACTAGATTCCCATACAGCAGCAGCAGCAGATTCCATGTATGCCTAGAGTCTCGAATGAACTTTATTTTTATTTTTATTTTTAAAATGAAAAATTAGCAGCAGATTCCATGGTCTAGGCTTTCTTTAGGGTGCGGGAAAGACGGATTAAAGGCGCAATATAAGGGAGAGGAACAGACACAGATGCCGCCATTACGTGTCCTTTTTCTTAAGATGATGGTGCGCGTGTGAGGAGGAGAAGGGCGAAAAACAATATTGGTTTTTTTTTTTTTTTTTGGTTTAAGGTTTGAAAAAGAATGCTTCCAATATATGTATTTTTTATTTTAAGAAATATATTTTTTTTTTGGAAAAAAGATTTTGAAAATCTGCAGTGAAGGCGTTAACCAAAACCAAAAAAAAAACAAAAGAAAAAAAAAGGTATTGGAAGTATTAAAATCAAAACTATTTTTGCGTTAGCGATGGTGACGCGAGTAATAATAAGCTTTAAGATGAAGGCACTTAGAAGGATACTTTTACTTAATTTTTAAGTGATTATATATATTGATGTTAATTCATATATATAATTTTCTTAAATGACTATATATATTGATATTAATTTAGATTATAAAATAATTAAAACAAACAAGCGGCAATGAGGAATTAACGATGGAAGGCAGCGGAGAGACAGTTTGACTTCCGTAAATCTACAATATTTTTGGAGTTGTTTTGGAGGCATGGTGGCCGTATTTCGATCGAGTGGCACGTCCTGCGGCGCATGGTGACTGGTAAATACAACTCGAGTGACACATTCTAACATAATTATTTATCTAATGCTATGAACTTCAATCCTAAATTGTGTGAAAATGAGAACAAAGTCATTCTCGTTTGTGGGATCTAACCCGAAAATGGGATTCTCGGGGTTCCTACGTTTTCTTCCCTTATTCCATGAGAATCCCAAGAAAATTACGGAAGAAAAGAAAAGAAAAAAAAAAAAAAAAGGAGGCTGAAAACGAGCGTCTATATGTTTAGCCCATTTCGTAGCAGGGAATGACAATCAGATGGCTCATTCGTGATGGAGAGAAGCAAATCGTTAAGAACATTGAAAAGATAGATTCTCACGGGAGAGACCATCCTGGAAGTTGAGGGGATGGCTGTAATGATCATAACTGTACCGTGCACTTTTCCCTTGTCACCTTGAATTCTGCTTCCTACATGTCCTGAGCTTCCCAAAAAGTTTCCAGTGAGAGGTACGATCAGTAACAACAACCGTAAGGCATTTATTCCTTAAAAACCAACATGTGAGCCTGCAGAACCAGTACTAGAAATTCCGTTCCCCCACTTGAAGAACTGGATTCTCTTTATCGTCTGTACACTCTTAGAATTCTAATCAATCCAAGGAGAGGCTGATGAAAGGACACATGGACTATAACTTAAAAGAAAACAAGCAGTTGAGCTTCCAAGCATCAATGACTATTTTGCATAGACTGTCAATTACACTGGATGCCACTTCCCATTAGTGGAGACCAAATGTATTATTACCGATAGCGCCTTCAAATTTGCTTTATCACTGGCATTTGACCGTATTGGTCCCAACATTGAGAAAGCGCAGAGACATGAGATTAGAAACATAATGTCAGCAATGATGGTGAGCACTTTTTACATTGCCACTCTTCCAAAAAGTTGAAAGTGTCCCACTGTCTTACTCACTAGGTAATCTCTCTCAGAAGGCTTCTACAGAGGAAAAAGTGGGATGAGGTTTAACATCGATCTCATAAAGCTCACAGTGTCCATACCTAAAGGGTGAGATGGACCTGATACTGATATGATCAAATTCATCTGCTTAAAAACTTTATGCCTCCTCCATTCACAGTCCCTTAAGAGAGATGACCAAGACATCCAAAAATAATTGTGCGGCAGATAATCTGATCCCGCAGAGAAGCAAAATACGTCATTCACGTGATAAACGCACCAGCAGTCCTGAAATCAACCTAATTAAGTGATTGAGATGAGAAAAGTATAAGCAAATAGAAAAATCAATGCAGACAAGATAGATGACACCGATAATATTTGATATTAGCACATTAAAAGACAGTATGGCTCACGATCACATCGCTATAGAAATTGGAGCCGCACTATAAAATCCCGTGTTGGCATTGAAATCAGTATTGAAGTAATGAAATGTAGATGCAAGCCAACCACTTTACTAAGGAAACTTCAAAGAGAGGGCAAGCCATTAGCTATGGCTTAGCCCATTGGGACCAACATGCATACTATTGCCACAGAATTATGGTTCACGAATTAAACAACTTGTGTATGAACTGTTAACAGGTCTTAAGAAGGAACATCATGAAACATATTTCAAAGCTATGCCTACATCACAAAGTGAACATGCTGCCTTGGCTTTTTAAGATTCTGAGAAATTTGCTCATCAAACAAAGTTGTTGCATGGACAAAAGACATTGGGAAAATAATCAAATACTATTTTAGATGGTTTTGGTTGAGAATAATGACATAGGGTTCCTGTTAATTACTGCAGATTGACCTGATATATAAAAAGAATCATCATGTTTATGACCTAGTAAAATCTGTCAGCATAGACCAAACTATCACTGGCAAAAGAAGCTAAATAACAATAAACTTACAGAAATGACTACAGCACACTATCTTCTCAGCAAAGATTGATAAAAAATTCTCACCTATGGCTGCATGCTAATTTTCAAGGATTCTTGGCACCATGGAGTACATGAGAACCACAGACATGAAATACATAAAGGCACCATATTCTCTCAGCCAGTTGACCTGGATATACATCACATAAGTGACGGCAATAAGATTTTCTACGAGTATCATAAAAGTCCATAAGAGTTGCAGGAAAAATGCAACCAAGCTAATTCTGTAATTCATATTCGAGTGCCGCAGCCTTAGCAGTAGCAGCAACTCTCCTCTAGGGGAGGCATCAAGTTCCTCTTGCCCCTTCCCCAAGCCTTTGCCTGAAGAAAGCGGGGAGGAAGGAGGAAGAAAAAAACACTAGTAGAGAAAAAACCATAATGAAAATGGTAATAGCAGATACCTATCTTAACTATGTGTTTGAAAAACCATGCTTGCAGACTTGTCTGCATCAATCCTTGAGTCCTATTAACTAGTGCAACACCTTGTACACAATGCTTTTGAGCCCCCACAGCCTTCCATCATGTGTTCTATGTCATCATGATCTTATATAGTGGCCCCAATAATTTGGAGTTTGATCAAAGAAATTTTGCAAGTGAATATAACCAGAAACAGACTTAATCATGCTACATGCTTTGAACAGCTTGGTCTCAGTGATTAGAGTCATCTATTTTGCTGAACACATAAAGTGAAGCATATGCAAGAAAGGTGCTATCAAGAGAGAGTAGTTCCATTTTGTCAACTTTAAGCATCAATGTCATCTGCATACAAAAATTGATAACAGTAACTACTCTCAGTCCTTCCTCTTCTTTTCAAGGGGAAGACAGAAATTTTCTTTATAAAGAAATCCATATGGCAACTACTTATGACCGATCAAATATTTTTTTCCATCCAGATCGTAGGACAGTGTGCCAATATACCAGAGGGATTGCAAGCCAATGTTTCCAATCTCAGAATTTTGGATAAAAAGCTACAGACTGACTGCAGGGAGGGATGGATATACTTACAATCTACAAACTCCTGCCCATCTTCAATACAACTGCAAAAGCTGTAAAAAGTGAGCATGAACTTGCAAATATAAATGAGAAAATTATCATGTCAAAAGTTGTCATTTATAATAAAAATATTAAGAGTTCTGGATACAAAACCTCATTTTTGAAGAACCTCCTCTGTAACAAGTCTCTATTTCCCTCAGGTACAATCTAAAAAGTGGTGACCTGTAACACCAGCACACAACACCTTTAATTGCAATTAAGAGCGCTCAGGTATCCAATTGCAGTGAGGAAGCATTTGAAAGGATTCTCCTCTTAAGTTAAATATATTGGCCAATGTGAAAGGGACAATTCAGTAGATTTATAATTATTGTAACCTAAAGGTAAAGTGAACTTGGTTTGATTCCTTTGTCATGCATAAAATGGTTCAAACTCACAGCACAACAGAACACTTATAATAAGAGTAAGACTACCATAGAGGAATTGCAACAGCTGTAAGAACAGGAAACAATTTCCACAGTAGATGATGTTGACCATCCAGCAACACCACCAGATACTCAAGAATCTGACTTTCCTGTTATACACCAATGGAGTTAAAACAGAAACTTACATGCATTTACAAAGGAATGGAGCAACAAGCAATGTGTATTAGCATTTTTGCTAATTAATATAGAAATAGCAACTAGATGAACCCTGGCAAAGAACATTCTATAAATTACAATGAATGACTCAGCCAAGGTAACAACTCTTTCATCGGCATGCGTACATGTACGTGTCTACTTGTCTATATTAGTCTAAGATAAAGCATAAAGAACACCTTTGAATATGTTGGTTCTTCTTTAGAACAAAAACTCTGAGATTCTCCCGGAAGTAAGTTGCACAAATCATGATATAGCTTTGAAATGGTGCAGGATTCATAAGAAACTGACATGAAATGTTCAATTATGCGATTCCATTTGCTTGCAATGCATCCCAACAACAGGAGTTCCTGGCTCAAGGAAAGGGGTAAAGGTCAAAAAAAAAATATAAACAAATGCATTACTCCATAGAGTAAGCAAGGTCTATTTATTCATTTAATTGGAAAACATAATATACATCCTACAAGAAAATCCCAAAGGGATTCAAAACATTCTTAGTTGATCACAACCATATCAATTAACCAAACACTAGAACATAAAATTTTAAACAGGCAAAATAAATATATAAATAAATTTAGACAAATAGCACTAAACACAACTTGTGCGAAAATAGTTTCAAAATTAGAATTTTGAAGAGTCCATCAACCAAGATGAAATTGAAACTTCAAGAGTAGGCAAAAACACTAATAATGGTATAAGCTATCAATCCCATGCCTCTAAAGTCAAAATGAGCAGGACAGGCATCACAAACATCCAAAAGAATGTTTCAAAATTTCAACTGGACACCAAGGATTGAGAGAAGCAAAGGCAACAAAATGTGCATGAAAAGCTTGAAGAGCACTTCCTTAGCCTCCAATAGATCATCAAGCAGAACTATCTCATTTAGCTTTTCTTTTTGTATAAAACAAATAAATTCCTTTACACACAATTCAATTAGTTAACCAGAAGCTCTCTAAGTGCTTACAAGTAGATGCACATATATAGGTCAATAAACAATGAAGCATAAAACAAGAGCCAGGGAAGTGATTGTTGTGACTAATAAAGGCTTCAGGAAATCCACATAACAGTTTCAGGAATTGAACAAACTTACTATTGTTGCAAGCAAGTTATCATCCTTGCATTTGACTGACATATTCAGATGTTCAAACATTTGAACCCACTGAATCTTAGGGGCAGAAAATATCAGGTTAGCACCTGAGACCAATCGAACAGTTCTCTTATCAAGAAAATATGAAAGACTCTCCAATTTCCAACGTTCCCAAGTAACAAAATCAACCATCTTGCCTGCATTGCTGCTACAAAGCCAAAGAACCCTTGATTTTGGCCTTACAAGTTAAATCATACAAACCAGCAGTTACTAATTACTAAATAAACATCAATAAGCTGCATGATCTTGTTTTAGTTTTTGGGTGATTCTTGAGATTTCTCAGGCAACCACAGCAAGATACAAGTTCAAATTCTAATGGTGGAGGTTCCTATGCTCTTAAGTGCATGAAGGGCCTAAAAAATATTTCTAAGAAATGAACCATGTTCAACTTAAAAAAGAATCTAAGAAACAACCCATGTTCAACTTTCTTATAAGTTAAGCAGTAACATAGAGTCTATCTCTTACTTGCAGTCCTGCCATTATACCCACAGCTACACATGAAAATTAACACTCTGCCTATGCATGACACAGTGACACACCAAACCAAAACTTACGTGCATTTGTGCACATTCAATCAGTTCATTAGACAAGAATAAATCACAATCACATTATTACCCAACAAAAGGACAGTTGTCAATGACTTCGACAACCAATGCTGGCTTAGTGGTTAAACTAAAATTCAAGCCCTAGTTTAGCATGCTAATATACTGACTTGCAGACACCAAAGCAATTTAAAACATCTTTCAACACCAAATTGTGGCATTTTGGGCATCACTAGGGAAAAAAGGGCTGTCAGCAGACAAAAGTTATTGTGCCAGCAGCATCAAGTGAGTACACTCAAATCAAATCACAAAGAAGTAAAAGCAATGCCTCTGAAATTTTCCTGCAAGTAACAAGGAAGCATTCATGGTTTTCCAGAATTGTACCAGTTAATAAAACACTATAATTGTTTCACCCTATTTAATGAATCTGGAATGTACCTCCTAGTTGCTGGAGCCATAGTACTCTGTGATTGTTCTTTAAATAAGCAATCGTCAGATTTAATCCAGCTATCAGATCTGACAGCATTTGAGAGTATTCCTAAACCTGTTTCTACCGTTGATATGCATGACACTGCAGACTGCCTCTTGATGAGTTCTTGAAGAGCACATGATGTCAAGTCACCATCATCACAACTTCCAACCTTTACAGTTGTCTTGTCTCCAGATACAATTTTTGAATCCTTCAAAAAACCCCTCATTTCTAGACCAGAGCTAAATGATGCATTTTGCAGCATAAACTTGTTTAGATACACACCAATTAAATCGTGTTTGGAATCCGAGTGATTATCAAGATCCATCTCAACTATGGCTGCTATAAAAGCTCTGAGATGAAAATCCCTCAAGGGTAAAACATGGAACAGATTTGCTAATACAAAACTTCTTGCCTTACAAAGAGTTGCACCTGACAGATTGGCAAGTCCCTGCTTTTATCAATATATCAATGCACTCCGTAAAATTGTTTACAAGTCATAGAATTAACACTTACAGAAACAAAAGGAAAAACAATAGCAATTTGCAACCTGAGGAAAAGAAGGATCAGATGTCATTTCACTAAGAGCTGCATCTAGTTCCTTTACAGAGTCCTCATAGACATTTGAGCTGCTCATGTGCCCAAGCACCTAATCATTATCACCAAGAAAAATTTCTTTATTATATGCATAACCCCCAACAATAAAGACACTGACACGTGCTTTTAGTCACATGAGAAACTCAAATAGAAGAGTGGATTACAAGGTCGACGTGGTGGGCTGGTGGCATAAAGATAAGCTGGTATACACATACAAATTGCCTCACAAAAAGAATTCAATGCAGTTACAATTAACAGAACGCATAATAATAGAACACACAAGTGAATAACCAGAAGACAGCATGTAAAGATAATGGTGACAAAATAAGGCTGAAAAATAAGAGCAAGACAAGAAGGCTGAAGTTCCCAACAATCCATGCCAAGAAAGTCCTAGGTATATAAAATCTGTGTTGCCAGAGCATCTTGTGATCTGCTATTCACTGTTTTCAGACAAAAGGCAAAAAAGAAAAAAAAAAAAAAAGAGAAGAAGAAGAAGAAGAAGAAGAAGAAACGAGCTCCAATTTCATCCAGTGCTCCATATAGTTCCTAAATGGCAACAGCATCGATAAAAAAATGTTGAAAAAGTCGATTATTACGTTTCTTTGTGACTTTTCCATAGGGAAGTAAGATTAACCGGTTACAGTTAAACCTCTCATCAGGTGAAACAAAAATAACCAATTCTTGCGGGAAAATAGAGCCAATGTAAGGTGGTGCCGGGTGAACAGCAATATATGACAAAAGAAAGAAAATAGATACGGTGATTGAAATCCTAGAATATATGAACATCCCAAGAAAGCCATCGATTCTACTGGTTGTATTGAATAATCTCAGTCACACATAACACCGGTTAAGGAACTCAAATCACTACATATGGCTTGAGAAGTTGGATTGATGCAAAAGTAAGAGTTACGACAATAGGGAAAAAGGAAAAAAAGATGGTAAGAGCATACTCCTTACAGTCTCAAAGAAGGAACCCCACTGGAAGGCCTTCTTGATATTATGGGCGTCCCAGCAGGCTAGAAGACCAGAGGATTGATACCCAGATGCCAGAATCGTGATATCTATAAATCCCTTTATCAGTCTCATCATTTCCTCTAAGGATATGTCAGGGAAATTCCAAACCATCTCTCCTTCTTGCAGGAAGCAAAATGGAAACTAGAGGGTTGCAACAAGAACTGATTTAACGATCACAAACTTCACAACAGCTCTCTCTTTCATGCGGCGGAACCCTCCTCCCTGTTTTTTTTTTTTTTGTTTTTTTTAAATGGGAAGAAAGAGAGAATTGCGAGGGTCTAACCTCAGACCGGGTCCTGCCTTCCTCCTACGCTTTTCTTTTCTGAGGATTTTATTCCTCTCCGTGCGTCTTTCTCTACTTCTGTACAGTTCCACCCGCGGGGATTCTTTCTCTTTCGTCTTTTAGCCTTTTCCTTTTCTTCTCGGAATAAGCAACATTAACCCGCACGGTTCACTCGAATTTTTTTATAAATTGAATGCCCGCATAATTAAATCATGCTTGGACTCTGAAAAAGCTCGCAAGATTTATCTCAGTTATTCCCTGTCTTTTTCCTTTTAATCAAAAGCATTAATCTCAGGTGTTGATTTTATCAAGTAAATATATTGATGCTGCCCATAAAATTGTGTATGACACGACTGAACCTTGAGGAAAAGAAACTTCAACTCTCTCGTCGTCTCCTAGACACTCACGTGATCTTAGCTCCTTCAGAGCGTCCATGGAAGCATTTGAACCTTTCATTGGTCTTCAATTTCACATTATAAATTATGGGTCTATTCCTAAAGAGAAGGCGATTAACTTTAAGCTTGTTGACTTAAAATACAAGTGAGAAGAAGGGTCAATTAACTTTAAGCCTTGACTCGATTCAGCTCTCATCATCATCGAGCAAGACCAAGCAGACCGAGATTCGAGTCATTGTCAACGGATCTTTCCTCGTAAATTAAGTATTTTCAGTATATCCTTGGAAGAAACTCAACTCACACTCAACCGCAGGTTGGAACCACATCAACTGCCGCAATGACCTCAACAATAGACATTGCACACGAAATATACTCACAAGTATGCAGCGTTGGCTTTCATTGTTCTACACCGCATGCAACTTCAATAATACTTCACTTTGTCCCCCCAAAAACTGAATTTGGACAGAATTGATCCGTTGAGATTCAAGAAATATGCTACCAGGTTGATACTGTTCTTTAATGACACTTTAACCATCACACTGTACCCGTCTCAAGTATCATTCTGTCATAATCGGAACCCTAAAAAAAAAAAACTGAAAATTCCAAAAGAAATATGCCATAAACGGCACAGCCTAAGAATAAAAATTAAAAAAAAAAACCGTGAAAAATAATCACTTAAGACGTTCACTCTCAGACAATAGCATTGGCAGCACTAGCAATCCTCGGCCACAAATCAGCACATTCTTTTCCAATAGGGCCAGTAATAGCAGAGCCTGCAATCATTTGAACAACAAATTGAACTCATCACAATAAGCTCGACTATCCTTGCAATGCTCAATTACATTAGTCAACAGATATTTCACATAACTTGTAAAAAAGGTTCTCACAATCAACAATGCAGTGACCATGTAAACATTCCTCCTGAGGTATTTGAACAAAAGGAGGTCTACAGCATGCTATTTTCCACCAAATCATTTTAAAATGTCTAGCAAAAACAACCTGGAGTTTAATGAAAATTGTTCATCAAACTTATTAAAAGTCAATTTTGCTTCATCCTCACATCTGAATAAAGAGAAATATTCATCCAAGAATTATATCCCAATTCCCTAATGCGTATGCAAGTACAATACACACAGAATTCCACATTGATTTACTCAACTTATAACCAAATGCAGTATAAGCAATTTATGGCAGATACGAATTTGCACAGTTTCCATTTAATAACAAAATACTTAATTTTAAGGTGGTCCATTACATTTGCTATTGTATTTCATGCCTTTATTAAACAAGGTACCTTTCATCTCTCCCTTGGGGCTTACAATAACACCAGCATTATCTGCATAAACAAGATTCCAAGATTTACACAATGAAACCTAAAATTATTAACCAAGAAAAATGCGCGATTTAAAGAAGCAGATGAAGCGAAACCTTCAAAATACATGTAAACGCCGTCCTTTCTGCGCCAGGGCTTGCGTTGTCTGACGATGACAGCAGGCAAGACCTTCTTTCTCAGTTCAGGCTTCCCTTTCTTGACAGTGGCCATCACCATGTCTCCGACGCAAGCCGCCGGCAGCCTGTTCAGCCGCCCCTTGATTCCCTTCACCGATATTATGTAAAGGTTCTTCGCCCCCGTGTTGTCGGCGCAGTTCACCGTCGCAGCCACCGGCAGACCCAGCGACATCCGGAACTTGTTTCCGGCCGACCCACCCCTCCCTCGCTTCGACATTCTTCACCGCCTCTCTCTCTCTCTCCCCGCTAATATAGAAGGACGAACACCGCGTCTTTGTGGTATTTATACTCTTGATGCTAGGTTTACAGGCTAGTATCAAACGTCACCGTTTTTGCAAGTTTGTAACGACGCCGTCTCCATTACTTCGGTTTGTTTCTCGGGGTAATCCTCGACGGCGAGCGTTTAAGTCACTTTATTTCTAGACGGCGCCGTTTTAAACACTGTCTTGGAATAAACGACGTCGTCTTAGGTGATGTGAAATAGCCAGATTTTTCCTTTTTAATTGTCCTTTAATATATATATATATATATGTGTGTGTGTGTGCGTGTGTGCGAAAATCTATTTTTTTATTATTATTATTATTAACTATTTGGATTCCTTGTCCGAATCCAACTCTAGTTCTCTGTTGTTATAAATAAGAAGCTGGGGTTGGATCTACTCCTCTTCCGTACAGAAATCCCCGTAAACGAACTCTGACTTCTTCTTTTTGTCCTTTTTTGGTTTCAATCACGCCCCTTTTCAGGAACATCATGAAGAAGAAAAGTAGGTTCAGCCATAAAACTAGTGTTGGCGATGAGGAGGAAGGGAAACCAAGAAACGCTCGTAAGGGCAGCACGGCCAGAAGTCGACCGCATCGTCTTCCTGTCGCTGATCATGATGACAGTAGTGATAGCGATAATCATGCATCTTCTCAAGCGACACCCCGCGGAGGCTCCTTAAAGCTGTATTTGATGCAACTGGATGCTAAAACCAAGGCAAGGAGGGAAGAAGGCATCTCGGGGATTGTTGGGGAATTGTCTAACAGATTTGAGCAGAAATCAGTGGAAAATAATTTTGCTACGCTCTTGTACCACTGCTTACGCTATGTATGGAAGGGAACTGCTAAAAGCGTAGGGCTTGCAGCCCGAGCCATTGGATTACTTGGGATGATCGTTGAAGACGCAGACCATGCGCATGAAGTATTTAAAGACTCGCTTCCTGCGTTTATCCAGGCTGTCTGGTCTTCTGCGAGTAGCAGCAGTTGTTTGGAAGTCATTGATTCTTTGGCCGTCACCACCTTTTTTGGTGCAATAAATTCTCAAGAGACGGAGGAAACAATGGAAATCATGTGGGAGTTGTTTAATCCAAACAGAGAATGTAGTAATTCCTCTACCAATGCAGCTGCGCGTAAACCTTCAGCGGATTTTGTTGCTGCTGCAATTTCTGCTTGGTCGTTTCTTCTTTCGACCATGGAATCCTGGAATCTCAGTCACCAACTTTGGCAAGGTGCTATTTCTCGCTTCTCCAATCTACTAGATCAGGAGAGTGACGAGGTTGTCTGTAAGGCGGCCGCCGAAGCATTGACCCTCATACTAGAGATCAATTGCCTTGACAAGTTCTCGTGCAAAGAAAAGGACTCTGCTAATAGCTCTGCAAAGGTGATAGAACTGAAAGATGATGTTACGAAGCGACTTAAGCATCGTGCTGCCAAGGGCAAGGCTCGTTCGGTTGGTGTTCTGAAATTCTTGGAAAGCAGAGAACAGTTCGAGCTCCGTGCAACGATCTGCAAAAGTGAACTAGTGCTATCATCTTGGTCTCAATCAATACAGTTTAACTTCATGAAGCGGTTTCTGGGAGAAGATGGAGGATTTGTAAAGCATATGATGGAGAATGAAAATCTTCGTAGAATCTTTGAATATATGCCAAGAGGAAAAGCAATGAAATCTAACCAGCCTGAAGAGCCTATTTGGGAAGATGTTGTGGTTCGTCGCTTCCTGCCAATGCCCGGAATTTCGATGCATGAAGACTCTTCTTTGCTACCTTACATGACTGTCAAACAGAGAAGTAGGGCACAGAGGTTGACCAAATCCCCCTCTACATCGCTGAGCAAGGCCAAGACTCAATTGCTAAACAAGAAGCGGATGATAAAACATGAGAGCGTCTTTGGTGACTCCTGAGGTTGACGGTGGCGCTTATTATCTTTGGCAGCTCTTGCAGCAATAGACTCGTCTCGCTTTGGCGAACCTGCATTTTCAGCTTAGTTCTCTGACATGTGATTATTTTTTACTGCAAAAAATTAATGTTTGTTTACATTTGGTTAAATCGGGAAAAAACCCTTCTACTTTCTTTAATGGGAAATTGATAAGCTGTTTGCCGTGGCTGATGCGTTAATAATAATTTCTATAAATAAATAGATTAGAGGCCTAAATATCCATAATATGTCTAGTCCTTTGGCAATTTAATAAGATCATTTGGTTTCAGAAATTGAATGAACTGCACAAAAAGCGAATTTCTCAAATACACGGAAAGAAAAAACTACATGCCCCAAGAAGCACATAAACGATTTCTGGACCAAGGCGGCGCGTGCCTTCTAGCTGACAAAAACTTTCTCCGGCCATAATAGCTGCAGAAAAAAATAAACATCCTCCATAATCCTGCAGATTTTTTAGGCCATGCATCTAAAACTGTGCAAAAACATCCAGAGTAAAAACATCTGAATGCGTTATTTAATCCCATAATGCCACGACTAGACAAGAGAGCTAGTCAGAGCATCTAAGTTCAGCAAAGTCAACTCAATGTTTTCTTCTCACCAAAAATTAGCAAAATTTGTCTCATAGTTTCAGCGACCGATCAACCGAAAGCAGATTTAGATCCTGCACCAAAAAAACATTGAATTAGGAGGCAGAACTCAGAGAGAGAGAGAGAGTAAGCAGCATCACCAAAACAGTACAAATCACTGTAGTACTTAGTCGTATTCCAAAATTTCACCTAGAATCATGTAAGGCCTAGAGGGAGGTTAGAGCAAATTAAAAGCTGAGACCTATGCTCAATCTTACTCGAGGCTGCAAAACATGTTACAATCCAAGAAAATCATTTTTAGGTGCACTCTTTCGAAATAAAAAGTGGGGTGCACCATGCCACAAAATTCATTATGTCAATCAGAATTCAAAGCATCCCAGTTCTAGTTCCCCCATTCCTCTTCCCCCGGCACATTTTCGAAAACAACTATGATAAGCTGGAAAAGGAATTACAAATAAGATTATGATATCCTAAGAACCAATGAAAGGACATCCAGAGTACCACCATTACTTCCACATTTTGTTTCTGTTTAACAGCTTTACACCAAAGGTTCCTTAAATGTTAACTAAGTGCACAGTGAATAGCTGTCAAGGGATATTACAATCTTTGAAGAAAAAGTATTTGTGATCTCAAAGATTTATGACCAATTTTAAACTTGAATGGATTTTGGTTGGCTAGCCTTACCTGAAACATTGAAGCCATTACTTTTGATAACAAGCTTAGTGAACATGACAGTAGCCAAGGTGTATAAGGAACATAAAAAAAAAAAAAAAAGGTGCATGCATAAAGATAGGAAATTGATGACATCATTTGCAAGCAAAGATTGAAAAAGGTTACCCATTGGCCATACACATGCCTAAAAAGTCTTAGAATAAACTTACTATTAGAACGTTTCATATTTCTGCAGAATTTACTGCCACATCGGCACTGGAATGCCTCAACAGGATGATCATTGTCATCAAAGTCAATACCATAGTCCTGCAGACACATTGGAGATCAACCCACAAAAAGTGAGAATGACAATTAGATACAAAAAAATTGCAATGCATACATGAAAAGCTACGGAAAGGTGTGCATACATAAACATGTCGGTCATAAAGTATGACATATTTGTCAAGTATATTTGTAGGCATTGAAACTCAACAACTTCATAATTTGAGATGCAGTTAAAGATAATTTGAGATAAAAACAAAGAAACATTGGAAGATGACACAGCTAACCATGTGAGCCAGGCATGATCTTCCACTCATGACTTACCTGAACCCCATATATGATGCCAATTGCCTCTCCCTAGTGGAGAGCATGGATTGATGAATAAAAACTAAAAGGCATTGTTATAACTTTATAAATGGCTATAAAATTCAATTAAGTTACCAAAATGTCACTTACCCATGTTAGCTCTTCCAATGCATTCACTTCTCTTGTTGTGAAGAAGGCAAGCTGCATAAAAATTAATAAAATGTAGGACATTTAATTGTTGAGAATGGACTTCACTAAGTCTGGTAACAAAGTTCAAAAATAAGAACTCTAATAAAACAAAAGGATCCATACGTGATAATAATGATAAGCTGGAGTCTCAATCTTAACTGGGATTTCAATCAAATTTGCATCAAGGCATCTGGTACAAGAGAAATTTATCAAAATAATAAATTAGCTAATCACTACTCCAGGAAAGTTTCTTCTCTATGAATTCCCATTAAAGTCCCTCTTCCCCATGCACAATGTCATTTAAAATAATGAAAATCAAAATCAGATAAAACATGTAAAGACAAAGGTGGCCACAGGACTCCAAGGAATGTACACAAATCTTATAAAAATACCTGTGATTGATAAATCTAGCAACATTTCCATAAAATGTTGCATCCAGACAGAGGGCTTCTTCTTCATTTAAATCCCCTTTCAACCACCAATATGAATCCAGTAGAACTGGATACATGTGTCTCTCAATGTTTGAGCTTCTTGCCCTTTGCGCTTTCCTTTCATACAACTCTTTGGTGGTGAGTATTTCTCCAATGTACTCACACACAAACGCACCTTTTGGCAGCTTTTCCAGAGTTCTGAGACCCCATCCCTTTTCTTCAGGAGTAAAGAAAACCTGAAGTACAAATTGAATTAGCAGACACACCATAGGACAAAAGGAAAATAATAAAACAAAAGCAGATTAAATATTTATTACATTTTCATGTGAATATTTGACAGGCCTAACTTTGCAGATTCATTGAGGACTAACTCAATCATAGTGTTGCCATTTTATCAGATGTCAATAAGGACTCCAAATTCAGCCATATAGGGATATTCATACCTGCAACTTGCACCTAGAGCCACGCTGCACAACGCGATTGCCACACAGCTTATGGCAACCACATTTGAACCAGCATTCTTTTATATATTTCCTCTGCAAATGGCCCTTGCAAGGTTCCAACATCTCATCATTTTTGGACCTTTCCAGGGGACAATCTTTACAATAGAAGAGGCTTTGTTGTTGAGGATCACGAGCACTAGAAATACAATCTTCCAAAAAATCATCCTTCACAAGACCTTCTGGTGTATATGCAAACCCATGCTTGATTTCTCTGGTGCAAGCACAAGGTGTGGGTGAAGTCAGACAATCACCAATACATGAAGAACAACAATCCTCAGCCCTGATCTGAGAAAGCGAGAAACTCACATAAGCATTCTGGAATACCAGGTTCTGAGGTATGTAGTGAAAAGATTTCAGACACTCATTGTTGATTTCATTCAACCATGAGATCTCAAACATTTCTTCTCCCTTAGTAATGTCATTAAAGTTATGAAGAGACCTTAACTCATCAGAAGTAAACTGAAATTGTGGAACAACTTCCAAACTAGTTGATTCATGATCCCTGAATCCATTCCCCTTGTCACCTTCACCAGCATTATTTATGATAACTTCCTCACTTGGTGGTGTGCCCTCAAGAGCATTTGATTCTAGCAGCTTAGGAACTTGAGGTGCAGCCACCTCCGGGGAATAATGGAGATCAGTTGATCCATTTGTGATACTGGCTGTTATACGGTTAACTTCTTCAATGCCCCCAGCACCCACAACACTGTGCATGGCAGATTTCTTCAATAGATCAAGGGCTGGTGTTACATTCAATGGCTTCTCCTGCGATTCATGAGACGAATCAGTTGCCAGTTCCAAGAAGCACTCACACATATCTTTCAGCATTTGCATCACAGAAAAGTTAGGATCAATGATTTTATATGATCGGAGACATTTCTCTTCCATTGATTTCAGAAGTTCATCCTGACTAGGCATATGAAAATTTGGTCTCCCAGGCATAGAGTTGCAGGTCAGAGAAATCTTCACCTCTCCCAATGGTGAGGTGGCAATATCTAAGGTAGCAGGAGATTCCTCTGGGATGGCTGTGAGCTCACAGTTGTCTTGTCCCTCACTTGATGATGCTGGCACATCATCTCCTTGAACATCTCCTGCTACAGAGTTCAAAATGGGACGCTCCTGAGCATCCAAGTTTCCCATTGGAGTACACTGAACTGAAGAGTCTTCTTTACTCAGAGAATCTGTCAAGTTGAAAAAGAGAAAAATTAGCTGTATGAGAGTGCTGTTAGCAGATTCAACATTCCATACTTCAATAATTTTACTGAAAATGAATATGACGATTCCAAGGACGAAGATAACCCACAAACACAGCCAATATGAAAGCACCACCCACTGCAATTTGAGCAGAGAACAGACCAAATGGGTGCACCAAACATGAATAGTTTCATATCATATTTTTTTCATTCCTCTCGCAATTTGTCACTCATAAGAGTAAAAATTAATAAGTCAGTAGAAATGCAGCTAAAAGAGATGTACCTTGCTGGATAACTGCAATGGGAACCTCATAATGCATCATGTCATTGAGAGGCATGTCATCCGTATATGGCTCATCTTTGGGCTTGATCAAACACAACGTCTCATGCACTTTTTCTTTAGGTATAAGAGCTCTTGATTCAACAATTGGCTCTTTAATGCGCACTCCATGAGATGGTTTCCCCAGAATGAGTCTTTGCTCTTTGTCAGCAGGCTGAGGTATGAAAGGTTCCTTTCCTTTGTAAGATTGATGCAACTGAGGTGGAAGAGAATTAGAGGACAGAGCCTTCTCCATGCCACATGGCTGAGATGGGCTAGAGTTCCCTTGTACTACTGGAGGAACAGGGAATACTGATTGCTTGTCCACATTTCCAGAACAATTATCCTGAGGCGAGATAGTTCTAGGTTCTGACTTTTTCATCTTTGGTGACAACTGCAGGAAACTTGAGCCCTCCACTTCATCCTCAAATTTAGGTCTTTTAAGAGTCCCACCTACCCCAGCATTGGAGTTATTCAGAGAGAGGGAAGGCTGCCTGTCTTGGCTTCTTAAATGCAACCGTTTTAATGGCCGTTCATGTTCATCATGCTCCTGAGCATCTTCCTCAAAATTGTCACCCTGCTAGTTATGTTGGTCAAAGCATGGATGCAAACTTAGGCAAAAAGATGAGAATGAGAACTATAATGCACATCACGATCACTAGCGAGTGAAACAAGTCACTTACATTCTCATTCTCCTCTGGCAACTGATAGATGAGATTAGAATCAAATCAACATGGTAAGGGAGGAGAAAAAGAGGTCCAAAAACCAATAATGATGAGTAACAAAATGGAAATTGCACCTTAGCATCCTCTTCTTCAAAAATGGCATCTGCAAGAGCTCTATAATTTTCTTCTTCAATCAGTTCCCAATTTTTGTCATACAATTTTAGAAGCCTTTTCAAAACTGGTTTCACTTTTTCTTCCCCAATTCCAAGAGCCTTCATTGCACGGAAGGCCTTTAAAATTCGTGGATTTGGTGCCATTATTGACCAAAACCAGGCTCCCTTGAAACAACCTCCAAAATGCCAAAGTCCAGCTTAGAGAAAGGAGGATCAACAAGAGCTAAACTTCAAAAGTAACAGACCAGAATCATGTGTTCAAGCTAAAAACAGAAGATGACTAGCAGAATATTATGAAAGAAACCTTGGTTCCCAATACTTTACAGGAGTTCCCAACCACAGTTTAAAGAATGTGCATCCCAGATTAGAAGAAAATGATAGATATTGACTTTCTCATGTTAAGATCATTCTCATAAGGGTTTTCCTAACAACACATGCTGATGCCTGGAAAGTATCATTAACTTTTCACACCTCTGCATCACATTCCATGTTTATTTTACAACATAATCTGTTTAAACAATAAAGCAAGCAGTGAACAAAGCTTACGCCCTCAGGTGAGCAATAACGGGCTCTGACCAAAGTAATCCCCTCCAACCCTGGAACCCAAGCTCAAGTTTCATCAGGTTGTGCCAAAAACACAAAAAAATAAAATTATTTCCCTCTACGTACCAAAATGAATTAAAGGATTAAATGTATTTGCAACACCTCTATCAGTGTGCTATTGGGGTGAACCAAAGCATCTTTAGACATGACATCAGATGTAACCGGATACCCTGATTCATAATCTTCAGTTTCCCATTGGAAACAGAACCAAAGGAGAGTGTGCAAGATAGGGATAAGAGGCTCAACAGATACAACATAATCCGTATTAACAAAGACGTAACGCCTTCAAAGCGCAGAAGTGAACGTAGAAATGATGGAGAGGTGAACAAAGAAACGAGTTAGACTCCGCAATGATGACGACAAATACTTTGTTGGCTCTATAACCAGCAATGCATTTGCACACCAACGCCACGACATGTGTTCATAGACACATCAAAAGGCCCAAACTTATTAAAACCTCCTCCCCCCCGCCCCCGGCCCTCCGATCCCCGCAAAAAAAAAAAAAAAAAAAAAAAACGTTTACATGCAATGCAAAGAAAGAGCAACCACTGAGAATTAACCTTAACCGAAAATTTTACTCAAAATCTCGCAACCACCAGCACACCAAACAGGGTGAAGAAAACACCAAGCGGAACCTACAAAAAATAAAAATAAAAATTCCAAGCGTCAGCAACAGTAAACGCACTTTTTTATGTGAGCAGAATAAAATAAAATCTCATTAAAAGAGCTCGAATAACCTAATTCCAGAGCAATGTACTTCACAGGCAACTAAAATTTTTTGAATTAAAAAAAAAAAAACCTAAAACGGAGGAGGAAAAAGGTGCAGAATAGCTCGACATGGAAAAGAGCGATTCTGGTGTCAGCGCACTCGCTAGCGAAGTGAGAGAGCCGAAGAAGAGGAAGGGAGAGAGAGAGAGAGAGAGAGAGAGAGAGAGACCCAATCAACTCGTATTTACTATGTTGCCATCAAGCTGCTCCGCCGTTAATCTTTGGACAACCGGAGGAACCCACCGTTGATGAAGCGCATGAAATAGCGCCTGTAATACGACTATGAATTTTACTGCACAACGGGACACGTGTGAAGGGTACGGGGCAGCGCGTGTTATAAACGCTCCGTCTGGTGAATACTTGCCTGGTTGCTAATTTTACGGGGACTCTTTCGTATTTTCAAATAAAAAATATAAAAATTAATTTTACCTCTTTTTTTTTTTAACTCTTTTACAATTATAGTATGATTAATATTGAAAAAATAATTCAAATTGCACAAATATTTAATTCCTTGCATAATTATTAATTTTGCGATATAAACTTTTAATTTTCAGTTTAATACATTAATATCTTCTAGTCATATCAGGTTTAACAAATCATTGAAATTATAATAACATTTAATTTATTTTAACATTCTTAGAAAATCCTAACTTAAATTTCCTAAGATTACTAACTTTCTTTTTTTTTTTTGTTTTTACATAAAAGAGTTTTACTCTAGGAGATTTGAATTCATGTGATTGAACTTTTTTACTATATTTCTACATCAATGTTTTCTCTCTCTCTCTCTTAAAAAATTTCTTAATTTTATTCATAATAAGAGATTATGAGAGAGCATGAGAACAAACATATTTTTGGTCTTAATATTTTCAATTATTTTTATGTGGTCATAAATGTTTAATACATTGTAATTTAGTCTTAAATATTTTGATTATATATGCCAATTGAGTCTAATTGCTAATAAATAAATAAGTAAAGTGTGTAGAATTAAAAAAATCATAAAATAAATAAAATAATGTATTAAAATTATATATATATATATATATATATATATATATTATTTATTTATTTTTGTTTTTTTTTTAATGCAAATACAAATCATAACTATTGCCACCATTATTACCAGCATAAGTGTCATTAGCATTGCCACCACAAGCACTACTGTTTTATACTAATAAAATGGGTATTTTGAAAAGAAAGAAACGGAGTGGAAATTAAGGGTTAGTAAAGAAAAAGAAGACAAGTTTTAACTCGAGCTCAAAGGGAAGGAAGATGAAGACGGGGAGAAAAAAGCCAGCGGCAACTTGGGGGGCGGGCGGGCCCCCAAAAGAGGGGGATATCGTCACGTTCATTGGAAGCGTAGATGAGAACGACATCGGGTGTGATGGGTTGATAATGGCAGATGGTTTGTATTCGAGCGAAAATTATGATTTATTATACATTTTATTATTTTAAATTCAATTTATATATATTTTAACAAACGAATCATTTATGTCAATAATTGAACTTATATATTATAAAATTAAAAAAATTTAAAAATAAATTACACATTTAAGATTGTGTTAAAAATATAAATTTAAAACTATAAATTTGTTTACCCTAAAAAATAATACTTTCGAATTAAAACATTTCTATTGAACTATATTCTAAGAATTCTTTACTTTTTCTTAAGATTTGATTATTTACTTGCTATAATTTTAATTTTTAATAATTTTTTTTCTTGATCCTTATGTTTATAATTTGTACATAATAATAAAAATTTGTAAAATTTCAGACAATTCAAATTAATTTTTAAAATTTTTTTGTTTATTTTTTTAAAATACGGTTCAATTCAATTAAAGTTGCAAACTGTAAAGATTTTTTCTAGATATCAAATACACACGAATCAATTTGAGTACCAAGTAAAATACTTTCTTGAAAAAATATCATTTAAAAAG
>CM038600.1:4047488-4134247 GCA_021533255.1 Ceriops tagal
TTAATTTTATTTATAAAATTTTTAAAATTAATTAATTACTTAATATTAAGTATTTAATAATTAATTTAATATATTTATGTTATATTAATTTAAAGTTAAACAGACTGTATTTTGTTTTAATAAATAAAAATTTACAAATGAGTGTTTTCAAGTAAATTTAAGATTTAAAATTTTTTATTAATCTAAAAAAAGTTTATTTCTATTTATTATCGTTTAATTAATAAATTTTATATAAAAATAAATGGTCTGTAATTTAAATTTATAAAAACAATAATTAATGTGTTTTTTTAAAAAAAATAAAATTGATTAAAGATACTTTAAAACCATATCCGAAATAGAAAAGGATGACCAGGTAAGTGCAAATCAATCGATCAAAAGCCGAAAAAGCCAAAAAGAATAAAAAATACAAATACCACTCCAAAAGCTGCTTCCTCCTCGAGGACACCCCCCCCTTCACACTAAGCCTAACATCGCCAAAAACGCGCTTCTCGTTTCTTCGTATCAGCCAGAGTCCATCTCTAGGAACGACCCCAAGACATCTCCAAAATCTTTTCTGTTCCATGGCTTGAGCAAACAGTTTCGTTCCACATGCCCAGATGGGTTTGCCCGCGAAACGGTTCCTTCTCTGTTTCACCGTACCTATGATCACAATCCTGGTGGGCCTGTTATCGGCCTCGAGTGCTGCAGATTACACAAATTTGGTTTTCAAAGGCTGTGCAGACCAAAAATTTCAAGACCCATCCGTGATTTACACCCAAAACCTTAAAGACCTCTTTGACGCTTTGCTCGCACAATCGTCACAGAAAAGTTTCTTCACAACGACATCTG
Organism: Ceriops tagal; assembly: GCA_021533255.1. Classification (NCBI taxonomy): domain Eukaryota; kingdom Viridiplantae; phylum Streptophyta; class Magnoliopsida; order Malpighiales; family Rhizophoraceae; genus Ceriops; species Ceriops tagal. The sequence continues at coordinate 4,048,317 of CM038600.1, forward strand.
GGGACGGCCAAACTGCCATTACGGGTCTATATCAATGCAGAGGTGATCTCACAACCTCCCAATGCTCCACATGTGTGGGCAAAATCCCTGACGCGGTCGACAAGCTCTGCGGAAAAGTCATAGCAGCCCGGGTTCATTTCAGCGGGTGTTATCTTAAGTATGAGCTGGTTGGGTTCAAGCAGGTGTCCGAAACCCAGTTGCTGTACAAGGTTTGTGGGTCAACTCAGGCGAGTGAAGCTGGGTTTGAAGAGAGAAGGGACTCGGCCTTGAATGCAATTCTGGGTGGGGTCCAAAATGGTACTGGTTTGTTTTACACCGGGGAATACCAGTCAGTATTTTCGTTGGGTCAGTGTGAAGGCGATCTCTCGAGTGGGGATTGTGGGAGTTGCGTGAAGAGCGCGGTGGAGAGTGTCAAGAGTCAGTGTGGTGCCTCAATTTCTGGACAGGTTTACCTCAATAAGTGCTATATTAGTTACAGATATTACCCCAGTGGAGTGCCCATTATTTCTTCAACATCAGGTAACGCGCTAAGTAAACATCCCCTGTCCCTGCAAACCGTGATACTTTACGCCCTCCCTCCGTGTTTAAGGTTTCATGCGGAAAATGAACCGCTGAGATGTAACACGAGCCTTTTTGTTTTTTTTTTTCACTGTTTTATTCCTTTCATGTGATGATTCTCCAATTTCTCACGCTCCGTTTATTGTGTTTGGGCCTATCAGGTCATAAGTTCTAATGCTAGTTCATGAAATTGATGGGCGCAGGGACCAGGCAACACACCCAGAGGACAGCGGCCATAGTGGTGGGAGGAGTTGCAGCTTTTGGGTTTCTGGTCGTTTGCTTGTTGTTTGTCAAGTCCCTCGTGAATCGACAACGTCGTGGCAAGTATGAGGGTTGGGATTGAGTGCTGGCGCTTCTTCACCCTCCTTCACCACCTTTTTCCATGTACCCGTAAAATATCTCAACTAAGGTAGCGTACTTAGCATACATGAATAGATGTATAATTTTGCGCAGATTATTGAAACAATCTATGGGCTTTCAACATTTCGATGGTGGTGGATGTAGTTTTCAGAAGATACAAACGCTAGAAGTTTAGAAAAATAAACAAAAAAAAGAAAAAGAAAAAGAAAAAAGAAAAGGTGGTGGAGAATTAGATTAGGGGTGATCGTGAGGGACGAGGGCTTGCCTTCCTTCTGTTCCCCGCAGCCCGCACACTGACATGTCTAACTTAGCAAGTTCATTTCTTGTAAATCGCAGATGATGCAATACTAAACAGCAATTGCAGCCTTAACCTGTGAATCAACAGTTGTTTTTTCCTCTGCACTAAACAGCAATTGCAGCCTTCATAGCTACAAGTGAAAATTACTGTTGCTGACTTGCTGAAACAGCCTTTGCATTACCCTGCTTTTCAATATAGCCAAATCTGTTGCCTGCTTGATTAAATTTATGCAGGAAACTTGTCAACGAATTTCAGATAAAAGCCAACTTCATAATTCATAGTTAGCCGTGGCGGTGGGTGGGAACCATCCGTTGGCACGTTTCCTTGGCCAAACTGTGTTCTTTTGAGCGTGAAAGAGCCAATGCTCGTCGTCCATAGTCGATTCCCGTTGCTGCGAATGATTGATCTCCATCCGACAGTCTTAAATGCTTCTCATGGAGATTTAGTTCCGTTCGATCTACCTTCCCCACCCCCGCTCCTTTTGTCATTTCTTAATTATTTCGCAACAGTTTTTAGCTGTCCAGATGGCAAGCAAAAAAATTTAAATCATGGCACGAATGAACATTTTCAAGGGCATGCTGTGCTTTCAACCATTGGATTCTTTCAAGTATAAATGAGATTATTACGTCATAACCATGTTTTTCTTAAGAGCTAAGTCTAGACGTCCATAGAACATCCAAAAGGAGGGGCCATACATCAAAAAGGAAAGCACTCCAATGGAGTAGAGAGCTTTCATATGAGCTGTTATTGTATTTTTCGAAGTCAATTTAAAAAGAAAAGGTAACCATCGGGGTGCCTTTTAAGTGATAAGAATTCACACTCATCCCAATTCGGCTTTTCAATAGGTAATGAAAACGTAAGACAGAATACTAACTACGCAAAAGATTGGACTAGAGTTGCAATACGCAAAACGAAAAATTCAGCATCTGGTGGCAGTCAAGGCCCAAGGCCCCTACTCCATTGAGGCGACGAAACCCACTACTGTACCCAATAAGAACTAATGGAAACTTGCCATGTTATTCTCACATCACGTCGTGCGCAACTTCTGTGGATCAAACTGAGTACTCTAGTTCTTAGATCCCACTCTTGAACTGGTCAGCACAGCGGACCTGTCTATGTACTACTCATCTTTGTTCCTTTTGTTTTTTTAGTTGGATCCTTTCATCGAAACCAAGTGTAGAATAGCATATACAGAGGTTCGTAACTCCTCCCAGTCAGTCAGAACAAAAACAATCGTTTACACAACCTTCAATAGTTTACCTATATGCAGCAGGCATAGAGACATGTGACCTTCTGTCTTACTCCGTAGAGATCCCAGTTATAAGTAATAGCACACAGATGCGAGTAGGCATTGGAACGATGATTGAAAGAGGATTAGCACAACAATAAAAGGAGGTGAAGGGGAGACCAGTCCACACGGATTGGTTTTTTTCCCTTCGGTATTTTAGCACACGTTAAATCAACTTGCAGTTCAACAGGATAAACTCCAGTTGTTATCGTAACGACTGAGAAATTCATGCTACCAATTCATAGATAACTAATAAGGGTGATAGGCAATAGTTATGGTCAAATGGATTCAGTAAACTAATTCACTTTACCCCCTTTGTACACTGCGCCGACAATATCAATCCATGCAACCAAATTTTCACTACAACACTCAATATTCTTTGGCTATCTCTCAAGCCTCCTTATGCCCGAGTCCGACAACCTGGGAAAAGCGATTCAACATATGCAAGGTGATTCGCGAAGGTAAAGCCCGTCGTCGTCCAAAGCATACAGCTTGATTTCTGATTTGAGTTCAATTGTAGCGCACCACATTTTTTCAAGTTCTAATAAATGACTAGGTTTGGCCTCGTTCCCTCGAATTCTAAATCTGTTGAATCGGCAAATCACAGGAAAGACACAACTTGACATTCAGATCCACTTAACACGCATCCTTAAATCAAATCTCACAGCTAAACCTAACAATAACTGAAATAGGTTATAAGCAACCCATAAAAACACACCATTAATGGCTTTATGGAAAACCTAGAAATTTTGATAAGAGGAAATTTTCCAAGAAAATGTATAAGTGGCAATAATAAGTTTCTATCAAAATCGAGAAAAATCACACGAAGAAGAGCTAACACCCTAACAAAAACATTGTGTCTAACCTGACCTGATCTCCTTTTTTCTAACCATCTAATTTGCGAGCGGCGGGGGCCGACGGAGAGGGTAACTTTTGAACCTTTGAATTAAAAAAAAAAAAAAGGTTAGTTGAGTTCTATCAGGAAAATTAAATGGTTGTGATTGATTTTAAAATTAAAAAAATTAAATGTTTTTTAATGACAATCTTTAAATCTAAATATTTTACTTCATTCAATTAACTTTCTTAAATTAATTATTTTTTTAAGAGTGGTGGAAGGTCTTTAAAGAGGTGAGTTCTATTTTCTCTACGATGTTTCGATCCCTATTTTATTAACTAATATAATTCAATTAAAATACTAAATGGTTACGAATTGACAAAAAAAAAAAGAAAAAGAAAAGAAAAGAAAAGAAAAGAAGACCTAATTTTATGGTTTTTGGTTTAAAACGATAAGAGTTTCACGACATGTATTAGTTTCTTTTTCTCTTTTAATCTCTTTAGTTTTTTTTTTTTTTTCAAAATAACCTTGTTCTTAGCTTAATTCGATGAGAAGAGCCCAAGAGTTATTATATTTGTGTTCAAAATTATTTTTATGTTTATATATTACTTTTTGTTTTAACAAATTTAAAATTTATAAAGATTTAGATGTAATGGAAATAAAAAATTAATTTAAAATGATTTTAAGATTCTCTACTTAGACGATGATATTAATTGCAATCAAAAATGGGTAAAAAAAAAAAAAATCGGTCACAATCACCCTAATATATTTTAATAATATACAATAATTTCTGAGACTTTGAATACATTTTAGTAATAATAAGATCTTCCTTTTCGGCGCTTCTTTTAAATTGTCCAATTTATAAATTTCCCATACTTACTCGGACTGGAGAGTGGATCCTCCACCTTTTTGCCCATCATTTCGGTGGCCCATTTCAAGGAGGTTGACAAATCAGTTGAATGGGCCCATTTTCTCAAATAATATCCACGGGCCACGGCCTACCCATCGGGAAACCGTAACGGGCTAACGGCCCAATCCTTCCTCAAGAGGGACTTGCTGCTGTCTCCCTAAGAAAGAAAGCATTTAATGCAGAACGATTCGGGATAATAATAATAATAAAAAAAAAAAGTTTAAATTTATAAAATTGTTTTATTAAATAAAAAAATGAATTTTTGACAACGGAACAACGTGTAATCCTCCTACCGTATTAGGACCCGCACTCCAGCTCCATCATTTTGATCAGTTGAGAAATAATCTGCGTTTGCCTTTTTGTGTCATTTACCGGTTAGAGCGATAAAGGCCGAAAGCGCAGGGAAGAGAAACCCCCCCCCCCCCAAAAAAAAATCAAAAAAAGGGTTAGAAACAAGAACACGCCGACAGGAGAGGGTTTTTCGGCTAGATAGAAAGCGCAGGAACTCTCTGGAGTCCATACGACGCCGTTATGTAAGTTTTTTGGTTTTTTGGTTTTTTTTTGTTTTTTTTGTTTTTTTGTCGCTTCTGTCTCGTTCTCTTAGTTTGGGCGCGCACCTAGGGTTTTAGTTCACGAAAGCTTGTGGTGAGGGTTTCTCGTTCTTTACTATTTGTTCTTGCTTTTTGAGATTGGAAATTTTGTCTTGTTTTTAGTTTTGGATCTGATGCTAGGTTTAAATGTGGATTCTAAGCTGCTATAGTGGTAATCTTGCATTTTCTCGATTCTGATTGTGAATTTTGATTTGATTGATATTGAGTAATTTTGGTCCGTTTATACTGTTATGTACTACTATACAATCGTTGGTTCTTTGCTTGCCTCTGGTGTGCTTAAGAATAAAGAATTGATAGAAAAGAAACTGAAACTGATTGCAATAAGGATGAATGGAATACAGGATAAATTCAAAGCCCATAGGCATAATTCTGCTGAATCCGTTTCCTTTTATGGAGGCTTTTGGGCACACACGCAGGTGTGAACATCAGCTAGGTTTTTGGGGGGGGGGAGAGAGAGAGAGAGAGAGAGAGAGAGAGGGATGAACTGTGATTGTAATTATAATTGCAAATCAGTTAATTTTCTTTTTACTGGATGCTTTTTTGTTTTTGTTTTTATTTTTACAGCTTATACTTTAGTGTTAGAGTTGCAGAAGTTTACATGGGAGACAGTGAGGCGGTAGTTGCTGGAGCATCTACAGTTATGGATTATACATCAGCTGGTTACACTTCCGTCGTGTCTGGCGATGGCAGTTCAAATGTGGAGACTAGTGGAAATTTTGCTGCATCTTCTGTTGTGGCAGATGCAGGTTATACTGTTTCCACTGGTCCTACTTTACCTGACAAAAGTACTTCTAATTCTGTTACACAAGGGGCTCATGTTGATACAGCTTATGAGAGTGAAACAAAGCCAGTTGATGGGCTGAGCAGTATCAGTGAGAATGCACTTGCTGCACAGAAGGCAACTGCAGTGCCACCTCAAAATGCTGATTATAATCCTGTAAATGGAAATGCTGGCAGTGGAGCAGGAAGTGTTGCTCCTCTTGAGAATGGGAATGCTGCTGGAACAGTAGATGGACGTGCCGCAGAGCAACAGTTTGTGGATGGCTCTGGTATGTTTTACATGCCATGCTTGTGACATGTTGAGACTTCACATTTATACATTTAGAGACTTAAGATTGCTTAATATGATCTGCAATTAGTCTAAGAGCTTCTGATACTAACTCTGCAATGTAGTTATGGAATGAATTTGTTAACTCTGTAACATAAAGTTTGGCGGACTTCTGAAATTGCTAGTAAAATGAACCATCCCGTGCAGGCAAGTGGAAGTAATGCTGGTGAAGGAGTAGTTCTATCTGCACAACAGAAAATTGGATGCATATTAATGTTATTTGAAAAAGTAATAGCAAACTTTTTACATTGTTGAATGAATGCTTTGTTATCCTTTGTTGTGGATTATCTTTTATTTGAAGCAGGTTGATTCTTGTATCCATGATATCCTTCTTTTTGTTTGTGTATTTCCAGCAATGTCAATTGAAGAGGAGAGGTTATGGAATGCTGTGAAGGCTAATTCTCTGGATTTTGATTCATGGACTCATTTGATTGAAGAGACAGAGAAGCTGGCTGGGGTATGATTTTCAGACATGGATGCTAGTTCTTCAGTTCATTTATCACAAACTCTGGAAATGTAGAAATGTAAAGTTGTCTGCATTTTTGGAAGTGTATAACCTTTATTTTAAGCTGTCTGAATTTTATGAGTTGATAAGCTACTCTTTAACTTTCCTATTTATAATTTTTTGAGAAGCTTATGTGTACACAAATTCCTCTATTAACTAGTAAATCAGCTGTCAAAGATGTCCATGTTCTTGCAACATTGGAAATTATTTGGAACTTTTATCACTTAAAAAGTTTGATAGAAATTAATTTTAGTCTGGAAAATTCCCTTACAAAGTGTAGAAAATGGTGGTTTCAGAAGTTTATCTTACTTGTCTTTTGAGCACACTAAAAGGAAGTACAGATTCTCTAGTTTATTAAGCAATAGATATGTGTAACGGGTGCATACTACCCAACTCCCACATTGTCGAGGAAGAGGGGGGTTTTGGGCCATATAAACATGGGCACTGCACACCCTAACAGATTGCCTTTTGGGAGAAGGTAATGGCCCCGTGACAAGTGGTATCAGAGCCTATCCTGTCCGCTGTGGGACCCTCGACTTGGTGCGGAATGCCGACAACATGGCTCGGTGCGTGTTCAAGAACATCGACGAGGTCGTCGATGAATTCGGTGTGGGAGAATGTAACGGGTGCACACTACCCAACTCCCACATTGTCGAGGAAGAGGGGGATCTTGGGCCATATAAACATAGTTTCTTTGACATACCCAACTCCCCGTGACATATGGCTAGAAGTTGAGGAAGGACATTTGTTGTCATTCTGACTTTCTTTGATTTATTTAGTTTCTTTTTGTGTATTTGCAATTGGAATGCATTTGTTCACTATTTCTTTTGTACTTTACGCAGGACAAGATATTAAAGATCAGAAAAGTTTATGATGCTTTTTTGGCAGAATTTCCTCTGTGTTATGGTTATTGGAAGAAGTATGCAGATCATGAGATACGCCTTGGTTTTATGGACAAAGTTGTGGAGGTCTATGAACGAGCTGTTTTAGGGGTTACATATTCAGTGGACATATGGTTGCATTATTGTATATTTGCCATTGAGACATATGGAGATCCGGATACCATTCGAAGGTAATATCTGTGAAGACCATTGTAATTTGTGGTCTACATTGGAATTGTGACTCTTTAATTTCCAGCATCACAATACTTCAAAATTTGCTCTCTAACATCATTTCAATATCCCTCTAACAGTGGTTCCTCATTTAATGGCGAAAGGTCTGACAAGAATGCTCTAGAAATGCATTCCTTATGCCACCCTTTATATTGGGGCTATTTTATGAATAGCTATTTGAATTTCATTTTGGGATGCAAAATTCTGTTTTTTGTTTTTTTTTTCGGCCTTTTAAGTACAACTTCCTCTCCTCTTCTGAAGGTCTCCATCCTAGTAATAGTCATTTATGAATTATGGATGTCTTAAACTTTGACCTCTGAGGTGCATCAATATGCAAATTGCTGCTGGGAAGATCTCATCCTCCAGTTATGGGCTAAGATGGCCTCATTCACTGCTCCATTTCAGAAATGGTATGGTTTTTATCGGGAAGGTAAATGCAGCATTTGGGCATGTAGTGCTGTTAGAGTGAATTGTTCCTTCACCTTCAACATTAGCACTCTATGCAGTCTTGGAGGAGCGTGCATTCACAGACATTGTGTTTATGTTTGTGCTTTTAACAACATTTTATATCTGTTTGTGAATCAGGCTCTTTGAGCGAGGATTAGCATATGTTGGAACAGATTATTTATCTTACCCTATCTGGGACAAGTATATTGAGTATGAAGAGATGCATGCAGAGTGGGGCCATCTAGCCATGCTTTACACCAGGATGTTAGAGATTCCAAACAAGCGGCTCGATGACTACTTTGCCAGGTAAATGTTTCTCATACAGTCCACTTGTTAAATTATTACTGTTTACAGTTGGTGACTGATTGAGACATTTGCAATTTGTTTGTGGTCATTGCATCTGTCATTTTCTGTTGCATACCTTTTGAATGTATTTTATTGTTCCTACTGTTACAGATTTAAGGCTTTTGCTGCCAGTCGGCCATTATCAGAATTTAGAAATGCTGAGGAAGCTGCTACAGTGGCTGCTCTTTCAGCGGCCAATCACCAAGTAAATGAAGGAGAGGTTCATCCTGATACTGCTGAACAGTCATCTAAACCTGTAAGTGCTGGCTTAACAGAAGCAGAGGAGTTGGAGAAGTATGTCGCTATTAGAGAAGAGATGTATAAGAAAGCTAAAGAGTTTGATTCTAAGATCTCTGACTTCGAAAATGCTATTAGGAGGCCCTACTTTCACATGAAGCCTCTCCCTATTGCAGAGCTTGAAAATTGGCATAACTATCTCGACTTTATAGAAAGAGAAGATGACTTCAACAAGGTATTTTTAGGTTTATATTTTTATTTGAATACTTTTGTGGTTTGCAAGTTTTTAGTTGTCCTTGTTATACATTGACTTACAGTTAAGTAATATCTGCTGCATCATATGCCTTATTGGCTAAACCGTTGGATGAAGCAACTTTTTAAACGGGAAATTGAACTGACACTAAAGCATGGGCCTTCGATATGGTTTCAATACGGCTAAGTACTTTCAAACCCTCGTTTGTCAGTGGACGTTTTGGGTTCCTGTATGAGCTGAAATTGTATTCTTTTTAAAATTCATATGTTATGCATGCAGGTATCTTCTTGTCTCCTTACCATCTGTCTATCAGGCAAGGAGGGTCCCTAATTTGAGGGGCCTTTCTGTTCCCCAATGGAGTATTTCTGATGCATATCTCCTTTGTGCTTTATTTTCCCTTTTGTGATAAATTTTTGATTTCCAGTACACCCACTTGTATGTGATTTTGTGCTTGTGTGAAGCAGGTGGTGAAGTTGTATGAAAGATGCCTAATTGCATGTGCCAATTATCCTGAGTACTGGATGCGCTATGTCTTGTGTATGGAAACCTGTGGAAGTATGGATATTGCAAATAATGCCCTGGTTCGTGCCACTCAAGTGTTTGTCAAGGTATTGAATTCAACTAGTTTAATGTTTGTGTTGCAAGTTGAAAATGTTGCACTGTTCTGTTTTGCTTATGGAACATGCCATTATTTGCTGGAAATATGTTCTTAAGAATACATTCAAGTGGAAAAAGAGATGTGAACATCAGGCTCAAGAGAGTGTCTAGTGGAACCAGCCTTTAAACTGGAAAGAGTTGCAGAAAGACAATTTATTTGCTGATAGAGGATCAGTAAGTTGCAGGTAATTTGCCCCAAGCAGAAGAGACTGACAATATAGTTACAGTGAAAGAGATGAAGCTATCAACCTAGCAATTTCATTGAACAGGAGGTTTTTGTGATGTAGGACAGTATAGGGGAAAGAGGAAATGGGGGAAAGAGTAAGGGATGAAAGGGGGGAAAAAGCTGGAGGAACCTAGGGAGATAAGGGGAAACAGAGGCTGAGAAGATCACTGGGAGAGACTGATGCAGAAACTGCAGGGAATGGAAAAGTGTAATCAATATTTCAATTCATCATTCAATTGGGACATGCATCTATGCAGAATAAGATTTTATTTATAGAAGTCTAACTAGCCAGAAAGTGGGAAATAAAAGTAGGAAAATTCAAAAATTCTGATTACATTCAAGGTTTTGTCTAATTATTATTAAATGGAACAACTTAGATATTATGATATTGAGTAAAAAATCCTGACTGTTGTAACAATCTTCTCCTTGTTGTTCACTTTTTTTGTGTGCTTGTTACCTGTAGTCTCTCCTTTCACCAGAAACTTTATGATCATCAACAAGGATAGTTGTGCTTCTTTTTTGTGTGCTTGTTACCTGTAGTCTCTCCTTTCACCAGAAACTTTATGATCATCAACAAGGATAGTTGTGCTTCTTAACTTTCATGCTTTTAGCTTGAGAAGGTGTATCAATAACTCTCTTTTTATCTTGTGCTGAGATATCCTCATGTGTGTGTTGTGTTTTTCTACAAAATCCAACAGAGACAGCCAGAAATTCACCTTTTTGCTGCACAATTTAGAGAGCAGAATGGGGATATACCTGGTGCTCAAGCTTCTTATCAACGCCTACATGCTGAAATTGCACCTGGTCTTGTTGAAGCAATTGTTAAGCATGCAAACATGGAACGACGGCTGGTAAGCAATGTTAGCAAGTCAGTAGGAATTCCCATTTGCTGCATAAATGTCTCATGTCTTGACATAGCTATTTTTTTGTTTTGCAGGGAAACCTTGAAGATGCTTTCTCTTTATATGAACATACCATAGCCATTGAGAAAGGCAAAGAGCATTCACAGACATTGCCAATGCTGTATGCGCAATACTCTAGATTTCTCTATTTGGTAAGTGTAGATCTCCTTCCACTCTTGCTAGCATGGTTGTTTTGTTCTTTGATTCATGGAAGAGGAACTCCAAACTTGATTATCACATTTCTTTTTGGCTTCTTTAACTTAGACATGATGCTTAAAATGATAACAGGGTTTTTTCCTTCCCTCGTATAGAGAGGAACATGCTTGAACTAGATGGGGATGCTAAAGATTAATGATTGTCAATGACTAATCAAATTACAATGGGAAAAAAAAATGGAATTTGAAGCAATAATTCAATTTACAATCTATGGACATTGAACAGAACAACCTCTTTCCAAAAAGTAATTGAGCAATGGAATATTTTATCTGAGGGGAAAATTAATACAAATCTAAATGTGTCTAACTTTGCAAGAGCAATGCTACATGTCACCAGATGTTCTTTGTTTTCTGCACTTTGTATTGACTTGAAATGGTTGCATTGAGTTCAGAACTCAGAAGCACTTAAAGTTTGCTGACTGCTGTATTTTTTTAATCAGCTCTTCATCTGAAATGACTTTGTTTGTTATGCTTCCTTTGGGTGGCTTTTGCAGTACAATTTCATATTTTTTGTTGTCTTTCATATTTCCTGCAGAGGTGGGAAAGAAATCATCTAATATTCAGTTTAGATTTATTGTTGAATTGTCTGGATTAAGCCCTATAAACTATGTGGGCAGTTTTTGCTGTTTGAGTTGCCAGAGGCATTTCAAATGCTTGCTGCAAAATAGTGTTGATCTTCTAGATTGGCCGTTGTGTCCTTGTATGTTTTGCTAGGTTTCTGGAAATGCTGAAAGAGCTAGAGAGATTTTTGTTGAAGGACTTGAAAATGTACAATTATCAAAACCACTTCTCGAGGTAAGTGTGAGCGTGTCTCTGTGAACAAAAGCACTTATAATCTTCTTGGCTTTCTTATAGTAACATTCTACTTTAAATGTGCCTTTTGGAAGCAGGCTCTTATACATTTTGAGACGTTTCAGCCATTACCAAAGCAAATTGATTATTTAGATTCGTTGGTTGAGAAGTTCATTAGGCCCAACTTGGATACCATTAATGCTGCAAGTGCTGCTGATAGGGAAGAACTGTCTTGCATTTTCTTGGAGGTAATCGGGTCTTTTCTCTTCATTTCTTCAATTCTGTCATATTTTTGGGATGTGACTTCATCTGATATATCTGGTGCTTGCACTCTTCTGACATTCTGCCTGATTCATATATACCTATGTTGTCCTCTGAATAAGCCAAAGGAAAAGGTGCAACCTCTTCTGTAAAAATGGCATTTTATTGTTAATCTTTATGGCTGCATTTTAGAGGTGTACATATGATTGCATTAAAAATGTTAGTATCTTTAACATCTGAAACAATTAGGTTTTTGACCTAACAAAACTCATCACAGTTTTTGGGAATTTTTGGAGATGCACAACACATCAAGAAGGCTGAAGATCGTCATGCCAAGCTGTTCTTACCCCACAGAAGCAAGGCAGAGTTAAAAAAGCGACATGCTGAAGATTGCCTAGCTTCTGATAAGGCAAAACTGCCAAAATCTTTGTCTGATGATCCATCACCAGCACAGTCTCTCATGGGTGCATATCCAAATGCACAAAACTCATGGGTAGCTGGTTATGGCACACAGCCTCAAGCTTGGCCACCTGTTACACAAGTGCAGATTCAACAGTGGACCCCTGGTTATGGCCAACAAGTAAGTTGCTCCTCATGAATGATCTCTAGAAAGTAATGTGCTTTTTATGTGTTTATAAATTTGCCATGGGGAGGAAATTTGTAACTATAATTTGCTTACGGGTAATCTGTGACAAGGATTCTGGTTGCTGGGAGGTGTAAGAATTTCAGTGGGACACCAAGGGTTATGTTTAGTCCATCAAATTGATATTTTGATTTATGTTGTGCTAGGCTGCATATGGAGCATATGGTCTTTATGGAAGCAGCTTTACTGGCCCACAAGTCCCGACGTCCGTTGCCCAGACTGCAGGATATGGTGCTTATCCTTCTACATATCCTCCCCAGGTACAAGGAAAAAACACGATTTTCCATTTGTATAATTCTTATACATATTTGCCCAAGCTAGAATGAGCATTTTGATAGGGGTAATACAGATATTTGTACATGTTTCCCATCGAGGGAGAGTGTAACAACTGCCATTTTTTTTTTTTCCTTACACTTCCTATTATTTTTTGAGCTCATAGTGTATGATTTTTGGCAGGCCTTCCCCCAACAAGGTTACGCACAACCAAGTGCTACGGCAACTTTGGCCCCAGCACAACAGCCAGCTTCTGCAACGCAGCCCTATTATGGAAGTTACTACTGAACTAGACTATTCCTGCACGTTTCCCTTTAGTTTTCCACTCCCCACTTTGGCTTCTGGTTCTGACTGTGCCCTGTTGTATGGTCTTTGGGGATAGGATTTGGTATGGTATGGCTGCAAGCAACAGAGATGGTGGGAGAACTTGGGTACTTCTCGCATGGTGTAGAAACTTTAGCTGAGTCCATTAATGTCTGTTTCTTTCTTCTTTTTTTTTTTTTTCTCAAAAAATGTTGTACTCAACGAAGAGTTTGGTAGGTATTTCTGACTTGCAGTATTTAATACTAATAGGGAAGAAAATAAACGCCGAAGGTCTAAATAACCTGGTGGCCAGTATGATGAAGTATTTAATGTAATTACATGCGGGCTTTCAGTTCAACACAAACTCGTCGGATCCAATCGAAACAAGTAAGTTATGACTGGGCACGAGGAGTATGATGACGAGGGACTTTCTGGGAAATCAAGGCTGTCTGCTAGTCATTAAATATAAAGTAGTTTCGGATGAGTTCGTGAATTCTTGGTCTTATTCGTAGTTAGTGTCTTCTTTTTTTTTTTTATGTCTAATTTAATTGGATTTAATTTTGAATTTCTAGGCAAAAAAAAAAAGAAGAAAAAAAAGAAGAAGATTGAATCAGATTAGTTCAAAATGAATCAAGTTAAAACCAACATTTTAACCGAAATGAAATTTAGAATTGAATCGAAATTCGAACTGCAGGTATATAATTTAGTTAAAGCCCTTCTATAAAAAAAAAAAAAAATATATATATATATATATATATATATATATTAGATGTTGAACGGAAACACATTCTCGGTAAGAACTCCGTTCCCAAGAAAAGCAAATAAAAATTTGTTACCCGTGGGGGGTGGGGGGAAGAGGAGCGAAAAGGCGGTGTTCTCTTAATCTGCCAAACACTTGCGTTGCATGCCTAACACTCTCTGTTGACGCTTCTAAATTATTGGTAGCACACCCGCTTTTTTAACCGAGGCCCGCCCAGTCAATCCTCCGACAAAGAGAGGGGTAATCGAAGACGGCACGTCTCAATGACTTTGTTACCACTTCCCTGTTTAGTTAAACAGTTGGGCCAGCCGTTCTTTTTATTTTTTATTTTTTATTTTATTTTATTTTTAAAGATCTTTCGGCCAACAAAACAAAAGGGTTAAAAAGAAACTTCAGTTTTGCATTGGTGAAAGTGCACGCAAACAGTCAGTCAGTCAGTCGGACAGCGAGTGAGTCCCGGTGTCTCTCCGCACCGCTGCTAAGATTTCCCCTCTGCGGTGACTTGCGCTGCCAGCCAGTGATTCTAGGCCGCAATCAAGTACGAAGCAACTCATCTCGCAAACAGATCCTGGCCGTTGAACTACAAAGAAATATTAGGATTTCCGTCCCCGCACGATATCCAATACAATAGACGGCAGCGATTCAAAGTTGGTTCTGCAAAGTGATGACCAAGTGTGCGGTTCAATCATTTGTCACGCCACGCTGACAAAATAACCTCTTTTGTTTTTCCCCCTCCCCGCACCCCCCCCCCCCACAACCCCACCCCACCTTTATAAACTCACTCTGCGTCTCTCTTTCTGTCCACCTGGATTCATTTTCCTCGGATTAGATTCTCTCGTTTCGCTCCAAATCATCCGTCCCGCAGGCTGGACCGTCGAAAAAACCCGATAGGGTTATCTTCATAAACCCTAAATCCTGTTGGATCTGTAAGCCAGCTTACCAATTCTCCGCTGCTCCACGCTTTTGTGGCGGGCAAGAGCGGCGGCATCTTTTCAGAAAGGGAAAATAAAAAATAAAAAATAATAATAATAAAAAAATGGCGGCTACTTATCCAGCTGCGGTTCAGGTGTGCGATTTAATCTCCGCCATGTACATGTTTGTGCGGAAAGAAATGGGCTAAAGGTTTTTTTTTTTTTTTTAATAATTCATTTTGGTGGTTTTAAATTTACAGGTTGGATCATATTTTGTGGGACAGTACTATCAGGTACTTAGACAACACCCGAACCTCGTTCATCAGTTCTACGCAGATGCAAGTACGATGATTCGTGTCGACGGGGATTCAAGCGAGTCAGCTACCACAATGCTCGTATGTGTGTGAACTTTGTTTTTTTTTTTTTTTCGTTTTCATTATAATTAAGAGAAATTAATAAGCTTCCTTTTATTTTTCTTTTCGTTCAATTTCATATATATTTTTTTTAATGTAAGTTATTTTGATGGTGTTTTTTTTTTTTTTGAGAGTTTTTGGATGTGGTGCACTTTCATGTTCTGCTGTTACCGTTGACGCTAATTTGATTGCCATATATTACGTGCATTTAGGAATGTGTGGACTTTTTCCCGTTTACCTCTTATGGTGAAGTTTGGTTGCTTGGCTTTTACCTTTTTTGGGCTGTTACTCAACTTTTCTTATTTCTGCATTGAAATTCAAATACATTCTGGTATTTACGGATGCTTAAGATTATCCACAAACAAGAAAGAATGAAAAGTGGGACATAAATTTTATCCTGAAAGGATGGGACTTTAAACGTAATCTGTGGCCAACAATGATAAAAAGAACAAAAAAAAATTGACATATATGCTGTTGGCAAGACCTGGATGTTCCTAATGCTTCTGCTTTTTTTTTTTTCTAATTGTTTATTTTTTATTATGGAGAATGCACGTTTTGAACCCGAAAGAAAGCATGTCTTTGCTATATACCGTATAGAAAATTTGTACTTGGGAAGTTTGTGTCATAACCTGTCATGCTTTTGTTCTTATCCTTTTTGGCAAAAAGTCCGACACATAGAGGCACTGATGTATTTTGTTATCATACAAATTATTGGTTATGCCTGCTGGATTTGTACTCCATTAAACATATCGCCCTTGAGTTATGGACAGGATCCATGGAATATACGATAAAATTAAAACACTAATCAGGGGATAAGAACCTTTTCAGCTAAATTTTTGCAGAGTCTTGTTCTTAGTCATTTATGTGGTCGCTGATTCATCATTATGGTTCTATTCTCTGCAGCAAATCCATACTCTTCTCACTTCTCTAAATTTCACTGCTATTGAGATCAAGACCATAAATTCTCTTGATTCTTGGGATGGAGGTGTTCTGGTGATGGTGTCTGGGTCTGTTAAAATCAAGGATTTTGGTGGCAGGAGGGAATTTGTGCAGACCTTTTTTCTGGCTCCTCAGGAAAAGGGTTATTTTGTCCTCAATGATATCTTTCAGTTTACTGATGGTGGAATTTCTCGCCAACGACACCCGGCTCCCATCTCAGTTGGAGATATTTACCAACAGCATTTGGTCCCTTTGTCGTCTGAAGACACTCTTGAGTCTCAACTTAATGCATCTGGCCCTATTCAAGAGCCACCAGGTAAACATGGCAATATGCTAGGGAACTGTTAATGACCACAATGGATCACCTGGTTCTTACCTCATGGTACTTAGCTAACATGTGGTCCATGTGATTCTGTGAATAGAGCTTCAAAGTTTTTCCAATGAGCATACTCATACAATAAGCCAAACCTCATTTTTTGTGAGTGCACAGTTTTTTTTTTTTTTTTTTTAAACTAACAATTGCTTTCCGATGGTGAGATAATGGTTAGATTGCAATCAAAGTGGTAGAACCTCTATACATTGGAGCTAGTGTATTTCTATTATGGGATGAGGATGACTCTTTCCTTGATTTCAAGCTTCATACTGCTATTGCGCAGAAATAGAACTAGTTTGGCGAGGAAAAAAATTTACCCTAGACACCACAAATTTGGGAGCCTCGTGCACTAGGATGCCCTTTTTTTTTTTTTTACATGTTCATGTGCATACAATCATTTCTCAACTTTACTGGTTGTTGAGTTCCAATTATGGATAAACATAAATTTGCCTCAAGGTACCCATTGAAGAGGAAAAGAAGCTGACTAATTCATCAAAAAGGGAAAGAAACAGAGTAATTTGTCCAAAAAATAAAATAATTGAAGTATGATAGTTGATCATTGAAATTCTATGTCAACTTGTGATCTTTGGGTAATTTGATGAGAGAACATGCTGCTTTCTTATTATTCTGTTCAAATCTTTGGTTTTTGTAGCTTCTGAATATGTCTTGGAAGAAGAAGCAGGGAAATATGTAAACTCAGTCCCCATGGAAGATGATCCAGTGGACAAATATGGTCTTCCAGAGCAGCATGATGTGGAGAGTGAAATTGTGGTGGAAGAAGCTCCTGCAGAGGAGATGCCAGCCCCATTTCAAGGTGTTACTGATGCCGTACAACATAAATCATCTGCTGTTTTGGAAGAAACTGTGGAAGAGCCTCAAATTAAAACTTATGCTTCTATAGTATGCACCATGCTATTGCTTCTGTTTATTGTTTGCTTGATTTTTATGTCTTCTGTATCTTTGGCAAGCTTGTGAGTCAGAGATGAGTGAGAGATTTTGTGCTTGCAACATAAATATGAATGGCTGAAAGCTAGTTAAGCTTGGATCTAATAAGTGACATTGTTTTCAATTGTGAATCATGGCAGCTGCGGGTTTCAAAGGGGCATTTTTCCTCATCAACTGCTACTCAGCCATCTGTCAGCAAGAGTGCCCCAACTACTTCAGATTGGAATCATATACCGACATCTGCTGTTCAGCAACCTGAACCTGGGTTGTCATTTGCGCCTGAATCTGGAGTTGAGGCAGCAGAGGAAAGCTACGGACTGGATGAAGGTGAAGCACCTGGCTTCTACTTTTTTGATTCATTACTTATTATTTAATTTAGAAGTTTCAAAGATAAAGAGTATGATTAGATTCATGCAAGCATTTGTGATGTAGTTGTGAATTTAAAATACAAGTTATACTTTGTGAATTTAGAATACAAGTTATACTTTGCCAACAAATCATATGCAAAAAGTTGGTTGTTGTTTGGAACCACTGTATGGGCCTTGAGCTTATAGCTCACATAGCAAGATCTAGACAACCTTTGTTGAATTGTTTCCATATTGTATGAACATCCATCATTTGCTTGCATGGCCTGATTTGTAAAACGATACATATTGTTGTGAGGGTACCTTACTTTGTGACTTGACTACTTCATGCAATAGTTTAACATCTTTTGTTTTCTCTAACTATAAATTTGAAAATTTTGAATGATATTGCTTTGTATCTTGAAATGTATAAACTTCTAATTTAAGATAAGACATGCAATAAGCTTGTTACACAACAATTGCTGACAGAGTATAATTTATTCTTCTGTCTATACAGGTGAACCAAAATCTGTCTATGTGAGAAATTTGCCATCCAATGTTAGCTCTGCAGAAATTGAACAGGAGTTCAAGAACTTCAGCAGAATTAAGCCTGATGGTGTATTCATCAGGAACCGCAAGGTGAAAGTCTCTTATTCCTTCTTACCGTCTGCCTATATTCTCCTAAAACAAGCTTAAAAAGAATTTTGATATTGCAGGATGTTGTTGGCGTTTGCTATGCTTTTGTTGAGTTTGAAGACCTTGTTAGTGTTCAAAATGCAATCAAGGTTTGACTTTCATGGTTGAAGATTTTTTTGTTTTTTTTAACTCTTGTTGGTTTCTCATCTCTTCTACATCTCAGTGCTGGTAGTTGTGTCTACTTGTGCCTGTCCTTTACCTTTATAAATGTCATTAAACTTGTGTTTATTGGTTTCTTATCCGTTAGAAACACCTTTTATCACTCCTATTTTATTTTGTATTTTGATTGCTATTTTTTTGTTTATATGCCTTTGTTACATAAATGGATCATGCACATTTGACAATTTATCAGAATTATTTATTGGTTGATGGACTGAATTTTTAGTTTTTGAACACAAGGCAGACCTTAATGAAAGATGCTAGATTGTTTTCCATAACCTATGCTTATGGTTATTGGCTGTGCTTCATTTGTATCATTATGTCTTGCCTGATCTTGTTTGTTCTTTAGGCATCTCCTATACAAATTTCTGGAAGGCAAGTTTTCATTGAGGAGCGGAGACCAAACAGTGGCATTGCTTCTCGAGGTGGAAGTAAGTGAACTAATGTGTCATTTAATTTGCACAGCTGTTAATGATTTTCCTTTTCTCGTTATCTTTGTTCAACAGGGAGCTTCATTGAACATATTATTACTTCTTTATGGTGTGGATGATTGAATTTAGAGCTATTATACCTGGACATGGCTGACATGCCTTCAGTGCATGTAAACATTTTGATGTCTCTCTACCATGACAGCAATGACAGTCCAAATTTATTGTGCTGTTGGAATGCTGATCTAAGCTCAACAGCATTGCAAGGACAGTGATTCTGCGATATTTTGTTTTTTTCTCTTTCCACTAAAGCAAACCTTTTTTTATTATTTTTCAATAGATTTTGCGGCTTAACCATCCTTGTTGGTTCTGAATGATTTTCTGAAAGCTAATGTTTGTTCTCATATGCCATATTGTTTCCTGTGCTTAGAGTGGTGAAAGTGCTTGAAACAGAAGACCAAATAAATTTGCTTAATTTGTATCGGCATTAACTGTCATTTATTGTTATATTTATTTATTTATTTATTAAGCAGGAAGGGGAAGAGGCAGGGGTGGTCATCTACCAGATGGTCCGAGGGGACGTTTTGGTAGCCGCAGTTTGGGCAGGGGAAGCTACCAAGATGGTGGCGACTACAGCAGACCGCGAGGGAATGGTTTCTACCAGCGGGGTTCACGGTAGGTAGGCAAGGGCTACTGAGGAACAAAGGTGCAAAACAACAGAACCGCAGGGCCTGAACCTAGGCTTTTTAATCTGAAGGTGATACAGGCTTTTTTTTCTTTTCTTTTTTTTTTTTTTTGAAGTTATCGATTGCTGATTGGAAAATTGCCTTTAGATGGCGGCCTGTACGTTTTGAGATGTGTCATTTGAAATGGTGTGTTGAGAGACATTTTCCTCTGATATGCTGCTTTCCCCCTTTGAATAGGTTTTATCTTGCAATTCAGGGAGTGGAAATTTTGAGGAACTTAAAATTCTATATAGTCAGGGGTGCGATGTGCTGGTTTTCATTGGCTATACAAGGTAATCTTGAGGTGCCTTGCTATTGTTTGTGCGATGTACTTCGACCCATTTATTTGGTTTTCGATGGAAGATCCAAAAATTAACTATCGGCAAAATTGGTGATGTGAACCAATTACACCCACTATATATATATATAGATTGAAGAGTCAATTGATGGTAACTATCCACCGAAAATCTCTTCTCTCAAAGTTTTACTTAATTCATTAAAAAGTCTGGTAGAAATTATATTTTTTATTATTAAAATTTTATATTTTAAGTACAAAAGTCTAAACTTTAAATAATTGAGATGGTTTAAATTTTTCAAACGAGAGGCCGACAGATTTTATCCCTGTAAATCTGCACGGTCCGCCCCCTGCGTGCTGGGGGGCAGAGATGTGTGCATGAAAGAGTTCAGGGTAAGACGAGGAAATTAAACCCAAGAGCATCACCTGGAAGCAGCGCCCGAAACAAAAGGATTACACAAAAAAGAACTACTAATGGGTCTTTCCCTTCTTTGTAACTATATTTGTAGTTTGTATTATGCACCTAACTAGACACATGGGCCCACAATTCCGCCGTCCAAACCCAAAAAACACCACCAGGCTAGAGGCTCCAAAAAAGTTGGGACCTGTCTGAACAGAAACACATTTGTCCGGTTATTTTAGCTTCTTCCTGACCCCTTTAATCATCACGCGATCATGCTCACATACGGTCCGTACTGGCAAACTTTTCCAAATATTGATGTCTGTACGAGAAATGCAACGGCCGAGCGGACGGGCATTTGGGGCGGCAGCCGGCAGGCTATAAATAAATAAACAAAGAGTGAAAAGGGGCAGCCGGTGTTTGGGGGGTTCCTCAGGCACACAGACGATATGTTTGGTTGCAAATGTTTCCATTGGAATACAGTCGCCGATATGTCGCCGCCTGAACTCGACACCTTTTCTCTTCCCTCTTCTCTTCCTGATTGGCCTCCAGGTTCCATTCCTTCGTACAAAGTTTTTCTTTTTACCCTTTTTCCTCTTCGATCGAACTAGCATCACACTTAATTGTTCGCCTTTTTTTCTGGGGCTGGGTTGCTGGGTTATATAGGCCTTTTGAATTATGTATACTTATGCATCATGGGCCAT
This sequence comes from Ceriops tagal, assembly GCA_021533255.1. Classification (NCBI taxonomy): domain Eukaryota; kingdom Viridiplantae; phylum Streptophyta; class Magnoliopsida; order Malpighiales; family Rhizophoraceae; genus Ceriops; species Ceriops tagal. The sequence goes on from CM038600.1 coordinate 4,069,548, forward strand.
TTCTTCTTCTTCTTCTTCTTCTTCTTTTTTTGAAAAAAAAAAAAAACAAAGAAAACTTTTGGGAATTGGGGTCATCTATTTGATTTGATATATGAAGGCTTAATTACCATTAATCCTGTTCCATGGGGAGTAGCGGCATTGAAGCTTTTGATCAAATCTTTTGGTCTGCTGATGTCTTACATACTGTCTGTAATTGTGTGCCCTTCTTTCCTTGTCTTCCTCTGCGTTTTTACGCGCCATATTTGGCCTAGAATAATTCTTCACTTTATGTACATTTCATTGATTTATCACGTCTTGTTTAAGTAGAACTGTCTGTCTCGTTTTCTTTTTCGGTTGTCAGCCTAAGCCTATCTAAGAGACATGACAGTTCACCCGGAATTCTCAAGCTTTAAGCTTTGAATTAAGATCTCTTCAGGGAGTTTCTCAAACCCAGTGTCGTGTAGTAATCCGAATTTTAAGTTATGTTTAATGATGAGACGAAATGATCACTGGGAGTCATGAGTTTGATTTTTTATTTCGGTTACTAATTCAAGTCAAATTTTTTATTCTTTTTTTTTCGAGGGGGTGTAAATTCATTTGTTTGCTTACCTTCAGGCCAAGGATTTGCTTCTGGGAGAATATGGCTGGGGGAAATTGAAGTTCTTAAAATCTCCCAGTTTCAGTTTATCTGGAGCTCTAGTGTTTTTCAGGACAAGAAGACAGGTGTTTCATTCTATAAACCATTGGGAATACCTGATGGATTCCACAGCCTTGGTCACTATTGCCAATCCAACGAAGAACCGCTGAGAGGGTTTCTTCTTGTGGCTAGGGAGGTTATTTCTCCTGAGCCTGAAGTTGCAAACAGTTGTAGCCCTGCTGACTCGCCAGCTCTTCAAAAGCCACTTGATTATATATTAGTTTGGAGTTCAGAAAATGGAAGCGAGGAAGGTTATGAAGGATGTGCTTTCTTCTGGCTACCTCTGCCTCCTGAGGGTTGCAAGTCCATGGGATTTTTAGTTACCACCGAACCATACAAGCCAGACTTGGATGATGTGAGATGTGTTCGAGCAGACCTGACGGATGAATGCCAAGCTTATCGGTTGATATTTAATACTTACTCAAAATTTTCTAGCTTACCATTTCAAGTTTGGAGCACAAGACCCACTAATCGGGGAATGCTGGGAAGAGGTGTTTCGGTGGGCACATTTTTCTGTAGCTACTGGAGACCTGAGGACAGGCTGAACATTGCATGCTTGAGGAATTTAGATGCTGAATTACATGCCATGCCAAACCTTGAACAGATTCATACACTCATTAATCACTATGGACCCACAGTTTTCTTTTATGCTGATGAGATCTTCTTACCATCTTCTGTTTCATGGTTTTTTGAAAACGGAGCTCTCTTATACAAAGTCAAAGGATTGATTGGGGAACGCATTGATGCTAGTGGCATTAATTTACCAGCTGGTGGGACAAATGATGGGGCATTTTGGATAGACCTGCCTAGTGACAATCGAAGAGAAACTGTGAAACATGGAAACTTGGAAAGTGCAAAACTTTATGTTCATGTGAAGCCTGCTGTTGGGGGAACTTTTACTGATATTGCAATGTGGATTTTTTGTCCTTTCAACGGACCAGCTACTCTCAAAGTCGGATTTGTGAATGTTCCTCTTGGCCAGATTGGCCAGCACGTTGGTGACTGGGAGCATTACACTCTCCGAATAAGCAATTTCACAGGGGAGCTGTGGAGTATATACTTCTCTCAGCACAGTGGTGGTGAATGGGTCCAAGCTTATGATCTAGAGTATGTAGAGGGTAATAAGGCTATTGTTTATTCATCAAAAAGTGGACATGCAAGTTATCCTCACCCTGGTACTTATCTCAAAGGGTCCACAAAACTTGGCATTGGAATAAGGAATGATGCAGGTCGGAGTAATTTATACATAGACTCAAGCACCCATTATGAAATTGTTGCAGCAGGGTATCTTGGAGGCGATGAACCTTGTTGGTTGCAGTTTATGAGAGAGTGGGGTCCAACGATTTTCTATAATTCAAGAGCTGAGCTGAATAGGATAATTAATGGCCTGCCTTTGATGCTTAGATGTTCGGTGGAGTATATGTTTGATAAGCTTCCTGTGGAGCTGTATAGGGAAGAAGGTCCTACTGGGCCAAAAGAGAAGAACAATTGGGTGGGCGATGAAAGGTGCTAGGTTTATGGCTTGTGCTGCTTTTGACTTCCACATTACACGCATGTGGAAGGGCCTGTTTTCTGGTATATCGGCACATTTCTCACTCTTGTATAAAAACATTAGATTATTTCCATTCCAGGCAATGGCTTCCTTTTTACCAAAATGTCATTCAGAAGAAGAAAGAGGTTTTTGGGCTGTGTAGCAAGATCGAGTTGCTGGGGTTGGAAGATGAATTAGGGAAATGTGAGGCTATTGTTTGAGGTGTACATTTTTATATTTGGTCACTCTGCTATTGCAATTGCTGAGTTGTAGATCATTCAGCTTTATGGTGATGGAGAAGCATAACTAGGCTATATTTCCTGAGAAGTCGGTAAGGTAGCCAAGAAGGCAAAAATAGAGAACTGGTTCTGCAAGTTACATGGCAAATCCAATTGCCTAAAAATTTCAGATTTTAAGTCTTATACTTTCATCTCTCTTGCTGCCTGTGTATCGCCTCAGGGTGTATCAGTTCGATTAACTAATTATAAAATTCAGTTTAATCAATTAAAATCTCAATTAACTTTTTTTTTGGTTGTTTTTGTAGCATATCCATAGTTTCTTTGCATTTACCTTTGGTTGTTGGTTTGCTTCACACATGGCATTATTATTGTTTTCTTTTATTTTTTGGGAAAATCATCATGTTAGCAATATTTAGTTATCAGAAGGAATAATATTAGCTTGAGTTTATAAGAAGCGGCTACATTTTCAGTTCTAGATGGAATCAATCGAGGTCAAAATCATACTTAGAATCAGAATTTAAGTTGCCTGATTTTTAGTTAAAACTCAAAATTATTCACAGTTAAGTTGTACATTCTTCCTTTTACACTTCTAGCCTACTGCACACTATTTAATAACATAAAGGATCTCCTTCTTGAGTTTAAGCCAATAGAAGTATTGTTTTGACCTGTAGTAGGTGGCAGTAAGTCTTGAGTGCTCTCCCCAGGTTGACATGTGGAATTGGGATATTAACTGTTGCCTTAAATTACCCATTGACCCTATGTATAACTTTTCCATATACCTTAATAAGCCTTGTTAATAGGTATAAGAAGATTTGGAATTTAGAGCCAAATTAAAGGACAAAATTAGTTCAGATGCCAAGTGATCTGTCTGGTAACTAATAACTTCCTTAGTTAGCTATTAGGAAACTTGACTGGTTATAGCATAGTAATCTGCCCCCTCCACCTTCTGTTCTAGTTTCTTATAATCAACCCTTCTTGATAAAGCATTTACCACCTTGTTCTTTACCCCCTTTCTGTATTAAATGCTGTAATCTAATCCCAATAACTTAGTAATCCCCTTGACTTAAATATAAATGTGAAGTGGTTACTACAAGAGAAACTTCAAACTTTCATGTTTTGTTTTGATAATGAAATGATTCCCCTTTAAGTAATGCCTCTACTTAGTCACTGCCATAAGAATTGCCAGCAGCTCCTTCTCATAAATGGAAAGCCTTTGATGCCTTTTATGTAACTTCTGACTTAAGAAATCAATGGGCTATTGGTTTTACATTAATACTACTTCAATGCCTATGCCACCAGCATTAATTTCAATTGTAAAAGGTTATGAAAAATTGGGAAGTGCCTTAACCATAGCCTCCTTCAATGATTTAAAAGATTCTTTAGCCATCTTACTTTATTCAAAGTTGTTTCCCTTCAAAAGATCTGTTAAAGGCTTTCTTAAGATTCCATAGTCCTTCACAAACTTTCTATAATATCCCGTAAGTCCTAGGAAACCCTTGAGAGCTTTTAGGGATTTAGATGTTGACCAATTTAGCATGCTTGCTACCCTGCTTGGGTCAGTAGCCACTCTTTGGCTAAAGATGATATAACCCAAGTACTCAATTTGATTTCTTTCAAAAAAACATTTAGATTTCTTGGCATATAATCTTTTTGCTCTTAGAACTCTAAAGACTATTACCAAGTGCTTGTATATTCTTTTAAGGACCTGTTATATACCAAAATGTCAACAAAAATTACCAATATAAACTTTTTCAAGAATGGGCCAAACACCTGATTTATGAGAACTTGGAAGGTGGCTGGAACATTAGTTAATCCAAAAGGCATCACCCTAAATTCATAGTGCCTCAAATGGGACCTAAATGCAATTTTATGGATATCTTCTTCCTTTACCCTAATTTAGTGATAATTAGCCCTTAAGTCTAATTTAGAAAAAATAGTAGTCCCATGTAATTCATCTAACAAATCATCAATGATGGGAATAAGGAACTTATCCTTGATGGTGAGTGAAATGGACTATTTCTAATCTACACAGAATCTTCAGGTTTTATCATTCTTTTTTACTCAAAGTACAGTGAAGGCAAATGGGCTACTATTTGTTTGTATGATTAAAGATTCCAACATCTCAGCAACTAATTTTTTTATCTCAACTTTTTGGTAATAAGGGTACCTATATAACTTTAGATTCATAGACTGAGCTTTATACTTGAGGGGTATGCTGTGATCCTGCAGTCACTTTAATGGTAGTTTCATAAGCTCTCCAAATACATCCTAATACTCATCAATCACTTCTTGCAACTCTTCAGGGATGGTTGCTTGTAAGGGTTTCTCATTTTTTTCCTGTTGAACTTGATCCATTGCGGTCACTTTGCACCAATGAACCTGCTCCAAATTGCAATTTTTCCTAAACAATTGCTACAATTGCATGCCTGTTAGCTGTTTAAGGGTAACTCTTTATCTTCTAACTGTTCCCCATATCTCCATAGTGCTTTTATCATCCACAAAGGATAATTTGCAATTCTTAAAATCCAACATCACTAGGTTGAAGTGTCCAAGCCAATGTACCCCTAAAACCATATCAAGGGACCTCAAACTCATAATCCTAAGGTTTGCCCTAAAACTATGGCCTTGCATTTTCTACTCGAAGTTGCTTACTTGTTCCTTACTTATGACTTTGTGGTCATCCCCATTGTAATTAATAAGGGGTAAGTCAGTACCAAAGAGCAAAGTAGGCATTTAACCAAGGGGGCATTGAGAAAACTATGTATGTTCCCTGAGTCTATCAAGATCATTAGGCTCCTGTTTTCTACTTGCCCTTTCACCTATATGGTATTGAGCCCCTTTGACCTTGTTAGGGCATATATTGAGATGAATCCATGAGCTTTTACCTCTCTTGGCTCCACCTCTTATGGTTCTTCCTCTAGCTTATCCTCCCATCAATCCTCCTCATCCTCCCTCCCTTCCAGGACATTCAATTGAGTCCTTTTATTACATTAGTGGCCTAGAAAATATATGTTACCACATTTCCAATAGGAGCTGTTTCTCTTGCCTCCATCTATACCTCTATTTTAAATGTTGATTCCGACTATTTTGGTTAACACGTCTAGAGGAAACTTTTAGTGTCTGGATTGGGTTAACTTTGTTAGCTAGCTTTTCATACCTTATTGACTTCTTGTCTTCTAACTGATTGGTACCCTTTCCCATCATATTTGGCTTACCTAAGTTCCACTCCTAGAAGTCAGCTTACTCACTTTCCTTAAACTTTATACCAATTCCTCCTAAAGCCTTAAGAGCTTGTATACATGACGGAGAGATCTTGGCTTTTATATTTTCATGGCAACTTTAATAGGATCACTTAACCCATTTATGTAACTGTAAATGAAATACTCTTCTATAAAAGAAGGGTTAGCTTGCTTCATAAGTCCCTTCAATTCCTTAAACTTATCTTGATAGTCCCTTAATGACCTCGTTTAAGACAGTTTATTGAAATCTTGCATAACATCCGCATGCTTTTTAGGTTCAAACCAAGCATATAAATCCTCAATAAACTTTTCCCACTTTACTTCTTCCTACTCTGCTAACCATCCTTCAAACCAAATTTCAACTTATTCACCTAGGTATATATTAGTCAACTCCACCTTATCTTCATTAGCTACATTGTATATTCTGAAATACCTATTGCATTTAGTAACCTAATCCCTGGGGTTAACCTCATCAAAGTACAGAAGGGATACTCTAGGATTCAAAGTAAGAGATTACTCTTACCCTCTTCCCTTCCATTCCTTTTTCTTAAGAATTCTTTAGGTAAAGGTAAGAGTCTAGATTGATCCATTGGAACCCCAGTTTTTCCTACATGCCTGGGCACTAAATTACTAAGGGCAAGTTTATCATGCTTACCAGTTCCATAATGATAGTAACCTTTTGTATAAAAATCTCTACCAAATGTCATAAGGTCGTATTATCCTCCCTAAAGAAAGTAAATTGCTCTTCAAACTTTTTGATTGCTTCTTTTTTTTTTCCCCTGCCATGGTTGCTTCAGCTTTAGCTGCAATCTTGATTTTTCTCGTTAGGTTCTGTGCCCTTATTTCAATTGTTCTAATACCACTTTGTTATAACTTAGTTCCTTTATATGTGAAAGTGGAAGGATAAAAAGAAAGAGAAAGATAAAATCTTGAAGAGAGAAAATATAAGAGAAAGGGAAGAAGGAGGAGAAGAAAGAAATAAAGGAAATTCCCCTTTTTTTTGTTCTTTTACAAAATTTGTTTCATTAAAGTCCTAACAGTAAAGCTAATGGAAGACCTAACGGCGTTACCTTTAGTTGCTGTGATATGCATTTGACCATCAATCAAAACATATTAACGGTTGCTAAAACATTTAGTTGGACTCCTCTGTTCATTCATCCCTTTAGTTAATATTCAATAGCACTTTTTCTAAAATTCAATCCAAATTCATAACATTTATATATATATATATATATATATATATATATATACACACACACACACACACACATATACATATAGATAGTTAAGAATTTAACTTGATTGCAAGCTACAACTACCGAGTAAGAGTGAAATACCAAATGCATAACCCTAAAAAATAATTAAAAAAAATAAAAAATTAATTATTATTTAGTAGTTTGTGAAATCTCCAGCCTGTCTAGGACAATTTTCAAAAAATAAAAAATATATATACATATAAGTTTTGGCTACTACAAATTTTATCAATTTTAGATTGAACAATTTTTAATGGATTATAGTCTGTTTGTGAATACCTTAAAACAAAATACAAGGTAGTTGTATCAGAAGAAAAATGACGAAATATTCATTTTATCTTTTACTATTAAAAAAAAAGAAGGTGGTTCAAAGCTTAAAATCGAAACTAAAATTAGACTAAAATTTGTTAATAAATGAAAATTAGGACTAACTAAAAATTAGAATTTATGAAAAATTAAAACAAAGGAACTGAACTATGATTTAATATATATAGATACATACATGGATGTAGGATTGAATGCTAAGTTATTATTTATGGAAAAAAAATTAAGTATAATTAATCATTATAATAAACTTAAAATAAATATCAAACTAGATATATTATTTGTAATTAATAATTATAATAAATCTCTTTAATTATGTGAAATAAATATAAATTTTGACAAAAATTATTATTTATAAAAATATATATTATTAATTATGATCATTGATATTTATTTAATATAAAGTCAACTTTACGCGACTTTCTTACTTAGAGTCCGTCCAAGTCTTGTATAGTTGCGAACCCAAAACCTAAAATAATAAAATAAAATAAAATATTACTGTTATTTTTTTTTTTTGTCTCTTTTTATTTTTAAATATATTTATTAAAATAAAATAATGTTAGTCGTTATAATAAAATAATAATAATAATAATAAAAAAGGACGCCAACGTTTCTATCCGAATGGGAGAAATCAGTTGGCCCGACGACCTCGACAGCCAGCATTGGTACGCCCGGTGGGGTGGCGTCGTATCTTCTGGGTAATCTCCGAATTAAACTATAAAAAGCCCCGCCACCCACGCGCGGCACTCCCAGATTACTCACAGCATCACATTTTTTGCTTCTTTTTGTTTTTTTTTTTAATACTTTTATCATTTCTCTTCTTTTGATCTATCTTTTCTTTCGGATTTTGTTTTTTAATTTTTGGTTTTTTGAGGGGCATCTTTCCTTTCAGATGCTTTAAAAGCCTCCTCTTTATTATTAACCCGTTGCAATGAAATTGAATCGTACCTCTGGGCAAAAATTTTTGATTTTTGATAAAATTTTGTATGATTAGGCTATTTTATTAACATCATTTATATATATATATATATATATATATATATATACACACACATATTTAAAGTTTATTTTATTCTTTTTATATAATATAAAAATATTAATTATTTTTTTAAAATAAAAATGGACTCGATGAAACTGATGGCTCGCCGAATATTAATAAAAAAATCAAAAAAATAATAATTTTTGAATGGAGGTCCGCTATGGGTCATGGGTCAAAGGCGAGTGAAGCACGGGTCCGAAAGTTGGAGACAGAGGAGCGGTCATCCGTGGGTGCCGAGTTTAACACTCTAATGTGACTTTGTTGGGTCCCATTGTTGTCGGATTGTCGTTGGAGAAAGTAAAAGCAACGCAAAGCCAGGTGGATATTGGGCCCCGCCTTCTAGAGACAAAATGGCTTCTATTTCTAACCTCCATTATCCCAAATCCCCCCCCCCTCTTCTCTCTCTTTTTAAATTTCTAATTTCATTTTTTATTATAAAATTTATTTAACTATATAATAGAACATAATTATATTATTTTTGTATATCTTATTCTTTAAAAAAATTAAAATCCAAGATCTTAATATAAAAATTTAAGATATTAATAACTAAAAAATTCTTTGTTTCTTTAAAAAAAAATCCATTTCTCGGGAGATAATTGTAACAGCGGGTTCTATTTCAAAAGAAAAGAGAAGAGAAAAAAAAAAAAAACAGAGAGAAGAAGGAGAAGGGGAAATTAGAGGATGATGTAAGAGGGCGAATAACAAGATAATTTACGAGAGACTTACAGGCTAGCCTAAGCTAGCTAGTAGTGCTGGCCTACCAGCAGACCGAAAGCTCAGGTTTCAGGAGATCAACGTTGGGTTTCCCAAAGTTAAGAATGTAGGCGCCGATTTTCCGGTATGCTTTTTACCACGGGATTAGCCCATTGATACGGCCAGTTGTTTTCAGGTTTTGTTCTGTCACGACGGAATTTGACTTGGTAATCTTCTGCCTTTGCAAAGACAGTCGCTTGTCTTCAAATGTCGCCAACCCACATCATCAACAACACCAACACACACACACACACGCACACGCACGCACGCACACACACGAGGAGATATGAACGCAAAGAAAACTAATGAAATGAAATGGTGGAAATGGAAATATTTCTCAATAAATAAAGAAAGAAAGCAGACAAACAGGGAACAGTGGCCAGGGGAAGAGCCTGTTGGAAGGAGTAAAAAAAAAACAAAAAAAAAGGAGAATGAAGGAAAGGGAAGTGAACATTGGCCCATAATAAACACGCTCCAAACAGGTGGGGTCCATGTCATCCCTCACTCTCTCTCTCTCTCTCTCTCTCTCTCTCTCTCTCAGTTTCCTTCCAATCAAATCAATTCCTCTCCGCCAAACCCAAGCCGACCATTTCCATTTACTGCTCCTGTCCTCTTTTAACTGGACACAACCGCCAAAACCCAAAACAAGGAACAAATAACGAAGACATCGTCGTCAAAACCATCAAATTATCAGTCTTTCTTCTTTCTTCCATTCAACTTCAATTTCCCTCCCCAGTGACCGTCGGAAGCTGGCATCTTTGTTCCTGTCTTTACTTTTATAATCAATAGAGACCAATTAATTTCGTCGGATGCCCACTTGAGCCCTCTTCTGTTGGTCGGTTGTCGGCGGGTGTGGAAGCTACATGTCGACGGTGTCGACGGAGGACAGCAGAGTGATGTCGTCGGAGGACTCTTCCAGCCCGGAGGAGGCCGAGCTGGAGCTGGGTCTGGGCCTAGGTCTTGGTGTTTCTTCTTCTGGTGGCCTCGGTTTCAAGGGCCAACGAGCTTTAAGGGGTCATCAATATGCGAGAATTTTGACTGCTCAAGACTTGCCTTTTGTGGTCTCTCCCACCCCTTCTCCTGCCTCTTCTTCTTCTTCTTCTTCTTCTTCTTCTTCTTCCTCTACTTCGACGACCTCGTCTTCCTCCTCCACGTTTAGCAGAGCCAACGTTATCGTTACGGCTGGGGTCAAGAGGAGTGCCGATGCCGTGAGTCCCCATAATGCTCCTCCCAGGTATATCATTTTAGCTCTATCAATAAGAGACCGATTATTTATTCTTATTTTGCTCCTTTTGATCCTTTTTTTTTTAATTCTTTCTTTCAACGAAATTTTTAATTCCTTTATCTTGCTTTGCTATCTTTTTACGATTACTTAATAGTCCCTCGAATTCCCCCTTTCTTTTTTTAAATTTTTTATTGCCCTCATCGCTCTGCATTTTGAGGCGAGTTAGTCTTCTCGTTTGATTGATTTTGTATTTAGATGAATCCGATTCATAATATGAATTGAAAGCTATCTTTCCTTGAAGAAATAATCTGATCCATAATATGAATTGAATGCTATCTTCCTCTGATCTTCTAAACTAGAAACAGAAAAAGAAAAAATTTCAATTCTTATATTCAAAAACGAGGTAATATGAAAAATGGCTAGGATATAAAAGAAATATTTACAACATGTTATATTTCTTCTGGTACTTGAATGGTTCTTAATCTTCTTATCAAGTAGATCTGGTGGTCTGGAAGGCTTGGATAAAATTTAGCTTCTCTTAATAAGATTTATGAACTCACAGTGTTGATTTTTTTGTTGGTTGATTTCGCATCTTCAACCAGTCATGTTGTAGGATGGCCTCCACTAAGACCTTATAGAATAAACAGCATGGCTAACCAGGGGAAGTCACTGACCTCTGAGGAGTTCGACTCGATGACCCGTAAGAATAACAGCATGAGCGCTATGGTTGACAAGGCTCAAAACGTAAGCAACACAAAAAAAGCCAATTTCAAGGTTAGGACTTCCCTTCATGTCAAGGTGAACATGGATGGAATTCCCATTGGAAGAAAAGTTGATCTGAATGCTCATGGCTGCTATGAGAACTTGGTCCGAGCCTTGGAACATATGTTCCTTAGAACCTCCACAACCACTACTGCTATGCGTGAGCTTTCTTGCCTTTTGTGTTCTCATTCCTAAAATGATAGGTTAATTTACCACTTCATGACCTTTTCTTTGTTGGGGGAGAATGATGCAAATTTATAGATTGAGGGGGTTCTGGAATGTCATGTTGGAACTTGGTAGTTTTGTAGGTCTTTAATAAAGTTTGATTCTTGGTCAAGCTAATTTGTATTGTAAATGGCTTACTTTATATGTATGCCTTACCAAGACTGAAATTAGTAGTGACAATAAAGATTGGAGGATTTATTTCTTATTATATGCTATCCATGTCCTTGCTTCCTGTGCATGGGCTTAAAGGTTTCTTGGTGAATTTTTTTTTTTAACCAAAATTTCACATTGATTGCAGAAGTTTTGAGATTCATCAGGATTTAAGCAATATATGATAATTCTTGACCAGGAATTTTAAATTTTTAGAATTATGCATATTCTAAAATGTTAATATCACTGAGGTTTAGAAACTTTGTATGATGTCAGGTTTCCCATATTGTTAATGTGCTTAATAGCACCTTATTGAGGTTGATTAATTATTTCTTGCTCCTGTACTTGCAATTAGGATCTAGAGCATCAGAGCACATCATAATGGTAGATGCATCAAGTTGCTCAAGGTTGCTGGATGGTTCATCTGGATATGTACTCACTTATGAGGACAAAGAAGGAGATTGGATGCTTGTGGGAGATGTTCCTTGGAGGTATTATCACCAAAAGCAGATTATCTTAGCAAAACTACTTTATGATACAATTTTGTATTGGTGAATGGGTTTTGATCATCCCTACATGATATACTGGTGAAATAAAGATATGTCCAGGGTGACAAAATGAAGCAAAAATTGGGAGGGAAGGAAAATTAAAGCTAACTGCAGCCGAGCCAATAGCAGTCTACTGATTTGCATGAAAGTGATAAAGAGTTGGGAGGGAAGAGAAATTTGAAGTTGCATACTTGACCTTTTTACTCATCTATTTTCTCATGCTTTGAGGCCGATCTATCTTATGGCATCCAATAAGTCATTTTGAATGCTCAAAGGCTGCATTAACTTTTTTCTTGCTTTTCATTTGCATTTGTTTCGTTCAGGATGTTCCTTAGCTCTGTGAAGAGGCTCAGAATCATGAGGACTTATGAAGCAACTGGACTTGGTAAACAAATGTGAACTGATTTACCTCTTGAAGCTGCAATTTCCTTTCAAAATGTTTACTTGGCTAATCATTCCATGGCTGTGACAAGTGTGCAAAGCAGAGAAGCAAACGGATCTAATACTTTTATGTCCCTTCAGAGAAAAGGAAGTTGGTGAAGACTACAAATGCCTTGAAGAATTATGTAGAATGGTGAAGTGTGAAGGCATCATTTTAAGTGAAATTGTTCTTCTCGCTTTGTGCTTGTTTTGGTCTGTTTTGTTCTATCCAACTGTTTTTTCATACTTTTTATACCTTTGAAATATACCGACATATATTTTGAAAGCAAGAATAACCTTTACATTGTAATAAATATAAATTACCATACTTAAGTAAATGCTGTTTCTTGGGTCCTACAAACTCTGTTCAATTGCTTATTAATGCATGCGAAGCAAAAGGGAATCTTGTTGAAGTATTCCACCTTTTTTAGCCGGTTGGCTTGGGGGGTTATATGTTTGCTGTGAGAATCCAATTTCATGGAGAACAGTTTAAACATTTAACTGCAGACATTAAGAAAGACTGCTTACAAAAGATAAATGAAGAATGAAAGAATTTGCCTGAAAACTGATATGAGATACAGATTTCGTGGACCTGCAGTGTTCCATGCGTTTTGCACAGTTTGTCACAAAATGAAATGATTGATATCCAAGGAGTTGGGAGGAAAACGAATTGTCTGTTGATTCCATACAAACTGGTACCAAGGAAAAAATACAGGCAACTGCAGCTCTTTCTTTTTCCCACTAAGAAAGAACCAGCTCCAACTGGCCAAATTGAACTTGAAAGAGTGAGCTTCCTGTAAATGACTCGATCATGTACATGTCTAACCAAACTACACCTGTATTTCTGGATGGCAGTCCCTAAGTGAAAAAGAGTAGGGGAGCCAGAGGCCCTACGAAAATAGAGTTGGCCACCATCTCTAATCTACATATCCTATTTTACGTGCATTTCCTGTTTGTTTGTTCAAAAAAAGACAAGAGGGCAGGTCATGCCCTAGAGCCCCAGAATAAAGGCATGTATCTCAGCCCAGCTGGAAACTGTATATAGAATTCCCTGTCGACCTTTCCAAATAGGTGAGCCTCCTTCACCAAGTTCTTTCTGCTTCTTGATCACACCAGAGAATAAGGGAACAAAAGAGATACCAAAGTGGTTTCCCAGTTTCCTTAGGCTACTATTGCTTGGACCAATAACAATCCCGATATCTGCTTTCAGCAGGCATAGTAAATCACTCGGAGAACCTCCAACATAGACTGTCAATTGCTTGCCATTCGCTCCGCTATCCTTTAAGTTGTTGCTAAAAATTTGAAGCTTTTCTGCCGGAGACTCCACCATCCTGATAATTTCACCCGTTGAGACAGATCCTTCATAAGCCAATTCGTTTGAATGTACATTGAGAACATTTAGATCCCCTGATCAATGTGAGAAGATTGCTGTAAGAACAATGTTGACATGCAACGGCAGTAACTTGAGGAGAATTCCCATGGTTGGATAGAGGAGCCAATCCAACATAACCCAAAAAGTTATTAGAAAAAAAGGGCATATCAGTGGAATTATACCTGATGAAAAAGCCGACCTGATGAGATCACCACACCAACAGTATGAAATGACATGAACATCGGATTTTAGCTTTGTACTGTTTACAATCTTCTGGACGAACCCTTTGAAACCATCCTGAAGAGGAAGACGTTTTCCAGCCCGGTTTATATCTTCTAGACTTAAACCCTTCAGTGCTCCAAGCTCAATGATTTTTAACCTTGTCCTTTTCTCAAAATCTGCTAGTTTTTCAAGGGCTTTACACACACCATCATAATTGAATATTTCCGCTGCAAAAATAGGGCGTCATTAGCATTTCATTTGAGTACTGTTACCAGTTTTTTTGTACACCATCTGAAGAATAAAAAGCAGATGGTTCCAGAAATTGTGGCATACCTGTTTCGCTCGAAATTATTCTGTCAAAAATTTGATTTCGTTTTTCAGAATACTGGGCCTCAACAGTGGTCCACATGCGCTTCAAATCAGCTGATGACATCCGAGTCCGCTGGGAACCAGGCCTATGCGTATCAAACTTTTTGGCTGTTTTTATTGAAATATTTGCTAGAATAGGTGTGGTTCTGTCAGTAGAGCACGCCGTATGAAAATCACAAAACATGAGAAGGCAGCTATCTGCAGGGTGTCGCAGCAAAGATATAGGCAGTACTGATCGCTGGGCAACTGGTTGAGTAGCGAAAAGTTCTACTCCAAGTTTCATAGCTTGAAGGTACAACCTTTCTACCACGTCAAGCTCTTCGTAAGTTAAAAAGATGCTTAGCTTTTCCAGCAAGTCTTCAATTTGCAGAGTAAAAGCCTGAATTGGGAAAGTAAAGTCGTAAGTTGCATGGAAGACGTTTTGGTCTTCAACTAAAATACTTCAAGGAGAAAGTAGCAGAGAAAGATAATGGAAAAAGCTAAATGCCAAGCATTCAACAAACCTCAAAATCTTGAGAGGAATAGTCATCCACCCATTTCTTGTAAATGTGGTTGCTTTCATGGGTATCTAGAAGACCACGTACCTCTTTGCTGATGGAGGCATAGAGTCTCATCCAAGGTGCCATAGCAGCTAGAAAATAAGCAGCAAGTTTTTTCCTCGCAAAAGGTTTTTCAATCTTACCAGGAACTGCCAACAGGAACTCTGTATACGTGACAGTTATACCCCAAGAAATTTCCTGTCTTGGCAGTTCAAAACCCCATTCCTGCATAGTTAATAGTGATTCTCTTTAGAGGACCATGACTCAAACAAGCGCCGGGAATATGGAATATAAGGCCGGGGGTGATAAGTATACATTGGCATGTACAATTAAAGTTATTATCATTGGAATGCACAATAAATGTCTTTTGAATCATCCGCAACATTCTACCTAGAAATGTTCCGCATGTAGTGTCACCAAGACTCTGCTGCTGGCGCCTAAGCGTGTCAAAATGTAATCCAAGACCAGAAAAGTACCAATGTTCATAATTCACATTGGAATTAAGAAGAAATCTGAAATATTCCATCTCCCCATTTTGGCATTATTGGGTCGTTATTGATATCGAATCTTTTTGAGCAGTCAATAACTGAAATTTTAGATGCAATGGACCTTGGACTTCAATCAAATGTATTTTAATGAGCTTTTATTTTTTTAATTAAAAAAAAAAAGAGAGAGAATCTTTTATTATTTTTTATTAAAAAAAAAAGGAAAAAGGAAAAGAGGATTGCAACACCTAACGTGAAACATTAATAAATAAACATAGATTTGAAGGTAGAACAGAAAAAGAAACTTAAATTAAAAAAAGAAAAAAGGAAAGAAAGAAAAAAGGCTGAAAGATAAATGAAAATGGAGAAGAAAAAGAAAAGAGCATTACGCGGACTCGGACGTTGTAGTCTTTAAGCATCTGCTTGACATTTTTCGATAACGCGCGTATTGCGATCCGCTCTTCCTCATCGTCAGTGCATTGTTCCGCCATGCCCAACCTGAAAAAAAGATTGAAATTAATTTGACCTGACCCAACCAAACAACTCTTTGCATTTGCCGAGTGAAGAAAGAAAAAAAAAAGAAAAGAAAAGAAAAGAAAAGAAAAGAAAAGAAAAGAAAGGAAAAGAAAGTAAAAGAAAAGAAAGGAAAGGAAATGGGAGAAGTACAGGAGAAAGTCTCATTGAAGAAGAAAATAAGGAAAAAGGAAACTTACGCGTCGAGAAATGCCTCGAGGAAATGGACGTCCTGGCTGATACAATGGAGGAAAGCGTTGGGGTTCAATGTCCCAGAGGCCAAGCAAACAATGAACGGACTGTAATTAGCGAATATCGACTCGTCCATGAACTTGGCCCACAGCCGCTTTGCTATTTTCTCGTCTTGCACCACTCCTTCTTGTGCCATTTGCTCTCTGTGTTTTGAGTAACTTTGCAATTTTCCCTCTTCGTCTGCCTCTGTGTTCCCCCAACTCCAAGAAAGAAAAAGAAAAGAGAAAAACGTGAAACCCAAAAAAAAAACAAGAAGAAGAAGAAGAAGGAGAAGAAGAAGAAAAAAGCGGAGAGAATCTAGGAGTTCTCTTAACTACGAAAGACAGAGAAAAACTGAAAAAGAAAGAACGGATCTTTTTTTAATTGGAAAGGAGAAACGAAAGTGATGATGATGAAGAGGAAGAAGAAGATTGGAAAGGATCAAGAATGTTTTTGTCAACTACGTATGTGGGTGTGTCTATACATACATATATATATAGACAGGGAAATGGCGTCCTCTCAAGCGTTACACACATCGCTGCGCTGTGGCCTGTGCGGAAATGGAGTCAACTGGGCAGTCCCGCCCATACCCATTGGCTGTCTCTCTCTCTCTCTCTCTCTCTCTCTATGCGCCTCTGTAACCATAACTGTAACGATAGGTTTGACTACTGGTTGAGAGGGACACTTGGCACTCACCCTGGGAAGCTCAAGGATAAGAAGGAAATTGGAGGGAAAAGCTGTTAGGGTAGTTGTAAGCTGGGATCAGCTACGGTAGGTGTAGGATAGCTGAAATACATCACGTTACTCGTAAATGAAATGTGACTGATCGGTGAGATTCTAGCAAGTATAAATAGCTTTTGATGAGAGATTGAATGGAAGACAGATTGGATTAATAAAATTCTCTTGTTTCTCTCTCTTTCTCTTGCAGTTTCCTTCCTTTTCTCTCAGCACTTTCTGTTTGTTTCCTCAGAAACCACCCCAGTCAAGCTCGGAATCTTTTCTTCGTTTTGCAAGATTTCCTGTAACTAACTTAACTAATCCAACTCTCTAAGTCGAACTCATTTTAAAACCTTAATTATTAAAAATAGCCCCCAATTTGAAGTTGCATACTTGACCATTTTACTTTATTTATTTTCTCATAAATCAATACCTTTCTGTTTTATGAGTTCCCCCCCCCTCCCCTCTCTCCCATTTTTAGTTTTTGGCCCAAAGACTGCATCAACTTTCGTCTTGCTTCTCGTTTGCATTTATTCATGCAGGATGTTCCTAGGCTCTGTCAAGAGGATCACAACACTGGCATACTTAAGTCAATGCTATTTCTTGGATCCTACATTTCCTTTTCAATTGCTTTTCGTGCACATGAAGCCAAAGGGAACTTTCTTTTTGCAGTATTCCACGCTTACATGCCTGTTGCATTTTAGGATTATGCGTTTTGCCAATTTAGTTGCGTGGGTGCACAATTAGCTCCTAGTGCATGTTTATGTTGCACCCCTAAGGAATTGAACTGTGGTTATGTATTTACCCAAATAAGGACGTTGGTTAAAATAAACAAGCCAATCTTATTGGTTGCGAGAAACCAATTGCATGGAAAACAATTTGAGGTTTGAACACCGACATTAACGGAGACTACTTACAAAAGATGAATGAAGAATCAAAGAATTTGCCCGAAAATTGAAATGAGATGCAAATTTTGGGAACTAACAATTGTCCATTCGTTTTGTACAGTTTGTCTCAAAATGGAATGATCCATATCCAAGGATTTTTTTTTTTGTTTTTGGAAGCCGCCGGGGGGGGGGTTGTGGAACCAATATCTGTTGATACAGTACAAACTGGTATTAAAAAAAAAAACGAAAAAAATGACGACATCTGCAGCTCTTTCTCTTTTCCACGAAGAAAAAACAGGCTTCAAATGAAAATTAAAGTTGAATAAAACCCAGTGAGAGACTGAGATTTCGGTAAATGACTGGAGCAATGTGCATATCTAAGAAAACTACTCCCACATTTCTGGATGGCAGTCCCTAAGTGAAGAAAAGAATAGGGGAACCAGTGGCCCTACCAAAAAAAATTGAGCCACCATCCTACTTTATGTGCATTTGCTGTTTGTCCTCTCAAAAAAAGCAGGAGGGCAGCTTGTACCCTAAAGCCCCAGAAGGAATGCATGTATCTCAGCCCAACTGGAGACTGTATAAAGAGTTCCCTGTCGACCTTTCCAAATAGGTGAGCCTCCTGCAGCAAGTTCTTTCTGCTTCGTGATCACACCCGAGAATAACGGAACGAAAGAGATACCACAGTGGTTTCCCAGTTTCCTTAGGATTGTGCTTGAACCCACAACAATCCCGATGTCTGCTTCGAGCAAACAAAGTAAATCACTCATCGAACATCCAATATAAACTGTCAATGGCTGGCCATTTGTGCCGCAATCCTGTAAGATGTTGCTAAAAACTTGAAGCTTTTCTACTGGAGACTCCACCCTCCTGACAATTTCACCCGTTGAGACAGATCCTTCATAAACCAATTCATTTGAATGCACTTTGACAACATCAGCAATATTTAGATCTCCTGATCAATGTGAGAAGATTGCCATTAGAATAATTATGATATGCAACGGCAGTAACTTGATGAGCATCCCATTGTTAGACAGAGGAGCAATCCAACTTATGGATGATCGATCCATTGGTACAACATAACGCAAAAAGTTAGTCACAAAAAAAAAAAGTGAAAAAAAAAACCGACATCAGAAGAATTGCACCTGACGAAAAAGCCGACCTGATGAGATCACCACACCAACAATATGAAATGACATGCACATTGGATTTTAGCTTTTCACTGTTCACAATCTTCTGGAAGAACTCTTTACAACCATCTTTAAGAGGAAGATTTTTCCCAACCCAATTTATATCTTCTAGACTTACACCCTTCAGTGCTCCTAAGTCACCGACTCTTGAATTTGCCATTTTCTCAAAATCTGCTACTTGGTCAATGACTTCACGCACGTCTCCATAATTGAATATTTCCGCTGCAAAAGAAGAAGCCATTAGCATTTCATTTGAGCAACATTATCAGTTTTTTGTAAACCATCTGAAAAACAGATGGTCCAAGAAATTTTATCACACCTTTTTCGCTTGGAATTAGGCTGTCTAGACATCGATGTAGTTCTTCTGCATAGGCAGCAAGAGTACTCCAAGTGCTCTTCAAATCAGCTGATGGGATGCAAGTCAGCTGGGAATCAGTTTCGTGTGTATCAACTTTTTGTGCTGATATTATTGCAATGTCTGCTAGAATGGCTGAGGTACCGACGGTAGTGCACGTGATATCAAATTCAAAAAACACGAGAAGGCGGCTATCCACGGTTTCTCGCAGCAGAGATAAAGGCAGTACTGATCGCTGGGCAACTGGTTGAGTAGCAAAAAATTCTACTTCAAGTTTCATAGATTGAAGGTACAACCTTTCTACAACGTCAAGCTCTTCACCAGTCAAAGAGATGCTTAGCTTCTGCAGCAAGTCTTCAATTTGCAGAGTAAAGGCCTGAATTGATGAGAAAGTAAATACGTAAGCAGCATGAAAGACATTGTGGCTGTCAAGTACAGTACTGTGGTATTTGCAGAGAAAGAGAATGGAGAAAGCTAAATGCCAGGGATTCAACAAACCTCAAAACCTTGAGAGCAAAAGTCATCCACCCATTTCTTGTAAATGTGAACACTTTCATCAGTATCTAGAAGACCTTGTATCTCTTTGCTGATGGAAGCATAGAATCTCATCCACGGTGCCATAGCAGCAAGAATATAAGCAGCAAGTTTTGTCCCCTCAATAGGAGTTTCAATACTACCAGGAACTTTTTCTCCTCCAATGTTCCCTGACATCACTGCCAACAAGAACTCTGTATACCTGACAGCTAAGCCGCTAGAAATTTCTTGTCTTGGCAGTTCGAAACCCCATTCCTGTATAGTAATTTCTTTAGAGGGCATGACTAAAACAAGCACCGAATGGAAATATGGAATATGAGGCAAGAGCAATAAGTAAACATTGGAATGCACGTTAAAGTTGTATTATTTCCTAAACCAGTAAGACTAACCCAAACAACTCTAGGACAAATGTGAATAAAAGGGATTCAAATTTCTGATAAATGACATCAAAAACATCTTCCCACGAAGAAGTCTTGCCCTCTCCCTTGAAGCAAACAGACACAATGAGAAAAATATTTGCAGAAAATAGTGCCAGGACCAGATGTATTGTCTTTTGAATACCACCTGAAACATTCTATCAAGGAATGCGCCATATAGGGTCACCAAGACTCTGCCGATGGTGTCTAAGAATGTTAAAATGTAATCGCTGGTCCAAAAAAGGAAAAACAAAAATGCCAATTCCCAAAATTGACATCATTAAGTGGAATTCTGAGAGATTCCATCTACCCCGATTTTAGCATTTGCTAGGTAGTTACGGATAGGGGAATCTTTTTGGGAAAACTGAAATATTTCATCCAATGAACCTTGGACTCAAGTTTTTAAATGAGCTTTCTGTTTTTAAAATAAAGATTTTTTTTTTTTGAAAAATGGGCAAAGAAGATTGCAACACCCGAAGCCCACCATTAAAAAAAATAACAACAAAAATGAAATTGAAGATGGAACAGAAAAAGAAATTTTTTAAAAAAAAAAAAAGGAGCTGGAAGATAAATCAGAATCGAGAAGAATAGAAAAAAAAGAGCATACGCGAACTCGGACGTCGTAGTTTTCAAGCATCTCCTTCACGCGTTCCAATAACGCACCTATTGCTATCTTCTGTTGCTCACCATCAACGCATCCTTCCGCCAAGCACAACCTGAAGAAGGATTGAAAATAATTAACCAAACCCAACCAAGCAACTCTTTGCATTTGCCAATTGAAGAGATAAGAGAAAAGAAAAGAAAAGAAAGGAAAAAAGAAAAGGGACAAGTAGAAAAGAAAACAACGTGATGATGGTGATGAGGTGTATGGGACGATGAAGAAGAAAATAACTTCAAAAAAAAAACAAAAAGGAAACTCACGCGTGAAGAAATGCATCGAGAAAATGAACTTCCTGGGAGATACAGTTGAGGAAAGCTTCGGGTTCCAATGTACCGGAGGCCAAGCAAACAATGTACGGACTGTAATTAGCGAATATCGACTCGTTCTTGAACTTGGTCCACAGCCGCGCTGCTATTCGCTCGCCTTCCACTCCTCCTTCTTCTGCCATCCCTCTGTTTTCAGTAACTATCAATTTTGGCCCTTTGTCTCTGACTTCTCTAACTCAAAGAAAGAAAAAGAAAAGCCAAAAAAGGGAAAAAGAAAGAAAGAGAGAGAGAGAATCTCCAACTTCTCCAAACTACAAAAGAGAAAAAGAAAAAACGGAAAAAGAAAGACAGAATGAAAGAAAGAAAAGACTTCAAGAATTGGGGGAGGAATCTTTCTGATTGGAAAGAAGAAACAAAAGTGATGATGAAGTTCAAGATTGCTTCTTTTTGCCTTTTTCTGAGGCCCTCGATTGCTTCTCTGATATTTGCTCTCTCTCTCTCTCTCTCTCTCTCTCTCTCTCCATAAAGGAAATGGCGTCCTCCAGAGGTACAAGAAATTAACTGTTTTGGGCAGTCACACAGCCAATTGGCTGTTTCCTCTCTCTCTCTCTCTCTCTCCCGCCCTATGCCTCCGTAACTGTAACAGTAATTTTAACTACTTTGTCTGTTAATTGGGAGAGGGGGTGGGACCTGGAGACCGGAGTGGAAGAAGACCCGAAAAGGCAATTTTGGGATTTTTGGGCTCGTGTGGTGGGATTGTCGTTTCTGGGGGGTTAAAAGTCAAATGCGAGATGGTGGGACTGTCCACCCCCCTTTTCACCTTTACAACAAGGGTTGCAGTAGTCATATTTTTTATTATATCCACAAAAAATAATAATAAAAAAAAGTGTTTGAATCATTGTATAGTATGAAATATACTATATAATGTAAATTTATTGTGTTTTTTTTTTTTTTTTTGGAGAAAGTTAGCACATCGCTAAATTTCGATTTTTGAAATACATACTATCAAGTTTTGCCACTTGGCACGTTAATATATTAAAATTGATGACGTGGAGGAAAAAAAAAAGGTTTAGTCTATTTTCCCGCTAACTAATTCAGCCCTCAAAGTCTAGACAACAACCCTAAAACTAAAACCGAAAACAAAGTTGGGAGGGGGGGGTTGGGTTTGAAAAACGCAAAGAAGGAGACGGCTGATGAACATCTAATCACCTGCACTTGTAATTAGGGTCAAGAGCACCAGAGAACAACGTAATGGCAGATGCATCAAGATCACTGGTTGGTTCATCTGAACTTGTGCTCACTTGTCATGAGGACTTAGTCAAGCAACTGGACTTGCAAGGAATTGAACCATGGTTATGTATCGTACGGATAAAATAAAGTCAAGAAAGAAAGCCCACAAGGGATTCTCATATCTCAGTTCGTTTGAAACCAACAATGGTTACATCCGTTTTGTACAGTTTATCTCAAAAGGAAATGATTGCTATCAAAAGCATGGGGAAAGATACCATATAAACTGGCACCAAAATAAAAAAGAAAAAAAAAATTTGATGACCACTGCAGCTCTCTCTTTCCCACTGAGAAAGAACAAGCTTCAAGTCAATATCGAAGTCTAACAAGAGGCAGTGAAAGAGTGAGCTCCCTCTAAATGACCCCACCAAGTGCGTCTCTAACCAAACTACAACTATATTTCTGGATGGCAGGCCCTAAGTGAAAAGGAATAGGGGAGCCAGAGCCCTACGAAAAAATGTCAGCCACCATCTGTGATTTCCTATTTTATGTGCATTTCCCGTTTTGTTTGTTCAAAAAAAAAAAAAAAGGGCAAGAGGCCAGGCCTTGTTCTAGAGCCCCAGAAGGAATGCATGTATCTCAGCCCAACTGGAGACTGTATATAGAGTTCCCTGTAGACCTTTCCAAACAGCTGAGCCTCCTGCACCAAGTTCTGTCTGCTTCTTGATCACACCAGAGAATAAGGGAATGAAAGAGATACCAAAGTAATTTCCCAGTTTCCTCAGGATCGTGCATGAACCAATAACAATCCCGATATCTGCTTGAAGCAGACAAAGCAAATCACCTAACGAACGTCCAACATAAACCGTCAATGGCCGGCCATTCGTGCTGCAATCCTTTAAGATGTTGCCAAAAACTTGAAGCTTTTCTACTGGAGACTCCACCCTCCTGACAATTTCGCCCGTTGAGACAGATCCTTCATAAACCAATTCATTTGAATGTATTTTGAGAAAGTGAAGAACATTTAAGTCCCCTGCTCGTAGGAGAGAAACTCAAGATTATCATCCAAAGAAGACCGCTGACTTAAAAGAAGTACAAAGGAAATCTTCTCATGTATCAAAAATATATATATCTTAAAAAAAAAAGTAAAAGGGAAAAAATAGAAATTGAAGCACAAGGCACGAGTCAATGATGATTGTGAGAAGAATCCAAAATGAATAATTAGAACGTGCAACGACAATAACATGGCAGCACTCCAATTGTTGGATAGAGTAGCTGATCTAGCTTACGGATAGTCGATACAGCAGCACGACATAACCCAAGAAGTTATTCTAAAAGAAAGAATAAAAAAATAGCACATCAGTGGAATTATACCTGATGAAAAAGCCGTCCTGATGAGATCACCACACCAACAGTGTGAAATGATATGAGCATTGAATTTTAGCTTTTCACTGTTTGCAATATTTTGGAAGAACTCCTTACAACCATCCCGAAGAAGAATACGTTTCCCAACCAGATTTATATCTTCCAGGCTTACACCTTTCAATGCCCCTAACTCAATGACTTTTGAATTTATCCTTTTCTCAAAATCTGCTACTCGTTCAAGGGCTTCGCGCACACTTTCATAATTGAATATTTCCGCTGTAAAAATGAGGCACCATTGGCGTTTCATTTGAGTGATGTTATCAGCTTTCTGTACACCATCTGAAGAATCTAAAAAGCAGATGGTCCCAGAAATTACATCATACCTGTTTCGCTTGGAATTATGCTGGCTACACATGGATTAAATTCGTCCTCATACTGGCAAGCAAGACTGCGCCAAATGCTCCTCAAATCATCAGAAGACATCCGAGTCAGCTGGGAATCAGGTTTAAGTCTTTCAAACTTTTTGGCTGATATTACTGCAATCATTGCTAGAATGGCTGTGGTATCCATGGCCGAGCAAGTCTGATCAAAATCACAAAACATGAGAAGGGAGCTATCCACAGGATCTCGCAGCAGAGATAAAGGCAACACTGATCGCTGGGCAACTGGTTGAGTAGCAAAATATTCTGCTTCAAGTTTCATAGCTTGAAGGTACAACCTTTCTACCACGTCAAGCTCTTCGCCAGTCAAAGATATGCTCAGCTTCTCAAGCAAGTCTTCAATTTGCAGAGCAAAAGCCTGGATTGAGAAAGTAAATACGTAAGTAGCATGGAACACATTTTGGCTGTCAACTAAAACACTGATCACGAAGTTGCAGAGAAAGAGAATGTAGAAAGCTAAATGCCAGGCATTCAAAAAACCTCAAAATCTTCAGAGGAATAGTCATCCACCCATTTCTTGTAAATATGACTTCTTTCATCGGCATCTAGAAGACCTTGTATCTCTTTGCCGATAGAGGCATGGAGTCTCATCCATGGTACCATAGCAGCAAGAGCATAAGGAGCAAGTTTTGTTCTCTCAAAAGGTGTTTCAATACTACCAGGATTTTTTTCTCCTCCTATTTTCCCTGATGCCACTTCTAACAAGAACTCTGTATACCGGACAGTTGTTCCCCAAGAAATTTCCTGTCTTGGCAGCTCAAAACCCCATTCCTGCATGGTAATTGCCTTTAGAGGGCATGACTCAAAAAAGCACCGAATGGAAATATGGAATACAAGAAAGGGGGTAATGAGTAGACATTGGAATGCACATTGATGTTATATCATTGGAATGCAGATGTATTGTATTTTGAATGACCAGAAACATTCTATCATGAAATGGGCCATATGGGGTCACCTAGACTCTGCTAGTGGTGTTTAAGAATGCAAAAATGTCATCCCTGACCAGAAAAGTGCCAATTCTCAAAATTGGCATGCAACTAAGAGGAAATCTGAAAGATTACATCTACCCATTTTAGCGTTGGTTGGTAGTTATGGATAGGTAATCTTTTTGGGCAGTCAATGACCGAAATATTACTTCAATAGACCTTGGACTTCAATCAAATGAATTTAAATGGCATTTTTTCATTAAAAAAAAAAGAGAATTTTTATTTAAAAAATAATTAAAAAAAAAAAAAGAAACAGGGAGAAGGGAGAAAAGAGAAAAGAACATTGCAACACCAAACGTCAAACATTAAAAAACAATAAAAATAAATAAATAAACATGAAATTGAAAATGGAACAGAAAACGATGTTGAAGAAAAAAAAAAAAGCCGAAAGATAAATGAAAATTGAGAAGAAAAAAGAAAAGAACTTACGCGGACTCGGACATCGTAGTTTCTAACCATCTCCTTGATGCGTTTCCAAAAAGCGCGTATTGCGCTCTTTTCTTCCTCATCGTCAGCGCATTCTTCCGCCATGCACAACCTGAAAAAGGATTGAAAATAATTAACCCCAACAACCAAACAAACTAACTCCATGCATTTGCGAAAGAAAAGAAAAGAAAAGTGAGTAAGCACAAAAGAAAATCACGTGGCGATGATTAAAAGATATATGGGACAATCGAAGATGAAAAAAAAAAAAAAGAAAGAAAGAAATGTAACCAAAAAGAAACTTACGCTTCGGCAAATGCATCGAGGAAATGGACGTCCTGGGAGATACAATGGAGGAAAGTGTTGGGATCCAATGTACCAGAGGCCAAGCAAACAATGTACGGACTGTAATAGGTGAATGCCGACTCGTTCTTCAACTTAGTCCACAGCCGCGCTGCTATTCTCTCATCTTCCACTGCCACTAGTGCCATTCGTCTCTTTTGGGTTACAACCAATTTCTGCTCTTCGCCTATCTCTGACTTCCCCAACTCCAAGAAAGAAAAAAGAAAAGCCAGAAGTGGGAAAAGAGAGAGAGAGAGAAAGAAAGAAAGAAAGAAAGAACGAAAGAGAGAATCTCAGAGTTCTCTAACTACAAAAGAGAAACAGAAATAACGGAAGCAGAAAAAAAAAGGACTTTTTCTATTGGACGATCAAGATTACTTCTTTTTGTTTCTTTGTGAGGAGCTCGATTGCTTTCTGAGATTTTAGACTGAATACCAGAACAAGAAGATGCAAGAGAGAGAGAGAGAGAAGATTGGTGACATTACACACTGCGCTGCACTGAGAGGCAAAGTTGAAATGTATTATACTATCTGTATCTTGTGTTCACAAAAAAAAAAAAAAAAAATCGCAACCGCGGCATTATGTATATAAAGCATAAAAGTCCAAAATTGCTGGAAAGCAGAGAATTTCTGTAATGGAGACGGAGTCAACCGGGCAGTCTGGCTGTTTCTTCTCCACCGCTCTATGCCTCTGTTTATTATTATTATTTTTTTTTTTTGGGTTTTTGGGTTTTTGGGCTGAGTTGGTAAGTGGATGTGTCAGTTCGGGTTAAAAGTCAAATGCTAGATGGTGGGACCGCCCACTGCCTTTTTACTTCTACTCTAAGCACCACGTATACGTGTCCGTCTGGGATATATGTGTTAAATATAATACTTCTTTAATATTTATATATAAAATATTAATGTATTATATTAAAAGGTAATTTAATATTAAAAAATAAATATATTTTATTTTATCAATTACATTGAATGCTCGGTGTTTCAAAAGAAATTATATTAGTTGCCTTGAATTATAATTTTTTAAATATGATACTATAAGTATATATCATATGTATTTTTAAAATTTTTTAATAAAATATAAATTACAATCTAAAATAATATAATAATTATTATAAATTAAAAATTAAAAGCATCAATATTATTTAAAATATTTAAATTATAGATACATATAAAATATATATTTTAGAGTTACATTTAAAAAAGTACATGTTATATTTATGTTATATCATATTTATGTTTTTATACTTATGTTTATATATCATAATTTTTATATCAAAATTTCAATCACATGAATAAATTGAGATTTGAAATATAGGTTATATTTTATAAGGATTAAAAATTTTAAAAAATAATTATAAAAAAAAACTTATTGATGCCTCGGATCATTTTTTCTTTCTCCTTTATAAGTTAAGAATATATCAATCTCTTTCAAATATTTATAATTATCAATAATTTTTTAAATATATGTTTAATTAAAGATATTAGTTATTACTATAAATAAATAAATAAATAAACAAACAAACAAACAATCACACACACATACACACACACACACACATTTGTTGAATCTCAAAAAATATAAAATGTCAATATTACATGGTACAAAATAAAGTATTTAATGTAAAATTACTTTTTTTGTTATTAAATAAGTTAAGAAAAAACTATTAGATATCATAAGATGACTAACTAATAACATTAAAAAATTCTTTTCCGAAAAAAAGATAAAATATTGAGTGGAAGTCATATCTGTATTTTTTTAATATTTAAACTTAATAAAACTTAACATAAGAAACTTATTAACTTAATTAAACCTAAAAATTAAAAAGTTAACTAATTTTGCTAATCCAATTCACCAAATCTAACTAATTTTAAAAACTATAATTATTAAAAATAACCATTAATTTGAGATATCTTTACAATTGACAAGAATCGTAAAAGTGAAAAAAGAGTGAAAAATACAAAAAAAAGATAAAAAGCTGATTAACATCTAATCACATATACTTGTAATTAAGGTAAAGATGTTGTAGAATAAGTACGAAGAGTGGGAAGAAAACACATGTATGTATTAAAGGGAAGTTAGGATTCTAA
Organism: Ceriops tagal; assembly: GCA_021533255.1. NCBI lineage: Eukaryota > Viridiplantae > Streptophyta > Magnoliopsida > Malpighiales > Rhizophoraceae > Ceriops > Ceriops tagal. The sequence continues at coordinate 4,097,559 of CM038600.1, forward strand.
TGCAGAAAATATAAGTTAATGAAATAAGACATATGAGATACTAAAAAAAAAAGAATTGTTTAGAATTATCATTATAATTATTATGAGAATGCAGGTAGAGGTAGGAAAGCAAATTTGATTTGCAAATCCATTCCTTTCAATTTTTCTTTAATTTCATATGAATTTTTTAAGAAATAACTTTATAACTAATTCTAATCAGTATGTAGATAAGAGGAAATGTAATGATAGGCATAAATGTATTATAAAGTTGAAAATCAATTAAAACTATCCTTCTCTATTTTACTATGTTCCACAAATCCACTATTATTTCCCTCTTCTTTACAAATCATCACTCATATTAAAGAGTTAACTCAAGGCTAATTCTCCATAATTCACTTAATTTTTTATTGGTTCACTTTTAATGATAACCTCGACACCAAAAAAGCATCAAAGAGTAACATAATGGTAGATGCATGACAATACTCAAGAATGTTGGATGGATCATTTGAATTTGTGTTCACGTATAGAGATAAAGAAGGAAATTAAATGCTTATGGTAGATCTTCATTATAAGTATGAGTATTATATGCAAATTATCTTAATAAAATCACTTTATAATACAATTTTTATTTTATCATATTTTTATGCAACTACATTTTTTTTATCTATTTTAAGCCTAAATGTTAATGATTAAAGAGCTTTACAATGCTTTTTTTTTTTTGGCAAATGGCTTTAATCATTTAATTTGTACAGTATAATGATAATTTTATTAAGTGATTAAGGAACAAAAAGTAAAAGAAAGTTTGTTTAAAGAGAGATAGAGATAAAGTAAATGTTGACATTTATTATGAGTTTTGATCATTACACTTTATAATTGTGAATATAAATATCCTCATTGTCAATGTTAAGAGAAAGGAAATAAAATAAAAACTAATTATAGTTAAGCTAATAGTAGTTCACTAAATTACATAAAAGTGATATACAGTTGGAATGAAAGTGAAAATTTATGTTATATACTTGACCTTTTTACTTATTTATTTTCTAATGGTTTAAGGCTCTTTTTTTTTATTAAATTAATAAGTCATTTTGCATGCATAAAGGTTGCATTAGTTATTATCTTACTTTTTATTTGTATTTTCTCATAGAGGATGTTCTTTGGCTCTATAAAAAGGCTTAGAATCATGAAGACTAGTGAAGCAATTAGACTTTGCAAGAGAATTGTGCAAAGTAAAGAAGTAAATCTTGTATCTTAACTCAACTAAAGACTGTATATAGAGTTCCCTTTAGACCTTTCCAAACAAGTGAGCTTTTTATAGCAAGTTCATTTTATTTCTTTATTATAATAGAGAATAATGGAATGAAAGAAATACCAAATTGGTTTCCCAATTTCCTTAGATTCATGCTTGAATCAATAAAAATCTCAATAGTTCCCAAACCTTCTAACAAGAAACCAATTGTTGTTAAGTGGGTTTACAAGATAAAGATGAATGTAGATAAGACCATGAACAAGTTAAAAGCTAGATTAGTTACAAAAGACTTTGCTTAAAAGCTATATAGATAAATTTGCACTTATAGCCAAACTTGACTTTGTAAGAATCCTGCTAGCAATTGTTACCCAAAATCACTAGTTAATACATCAACTAGATGTTAAGTTAGTTTTTTTAAATGATGAGTTTTAAGAACAAATTTACATATACCAATTAAAAAGCTTTATAAAGTATGAAAAAGAAGAAAAGGTGTATCATTTAAAAAAGAAATTTTATGGATTAAAATAAGTATTTAAAGCATGATACTAAAAAATTTATAAGTACTTTACTGATTTTAATTTTAATAGAATTAACAATGATGTCACTCTTTATACTAATAAAGAAGAAAAACATGTCTTTTATGTATCAATATATAAAGATGATCTTATGATTATTTATAACTCTTTTAATCACGTCTTTAAATTTAGAAGAACCATAAGGAATCAATTTGAAATAACAAATTTTCACCGGGTAAGTTATTTTCTTGATTTAAAAATTTAACAATCTCAAAAAAATACAAAAAGTAAAAAATCTTCTTTTACTATTTTTTAAAATTTTTTTATTCTCTCTTTATATATAAATATACGCCTTTAACATTGGGGGCTTCTCTTTCCTCGTGGAGGAAGGTCTTACATCTCTTTTTTATTAATGTAATTAGCTTCGTTTTAAGGTACCCATCAATCATCTTCACTAAAACACTGTATAAGAAGGCCATGGTTGACCTTCGCACACGTGCAACCCTTTTTTTGTTTTGACTTGAATAGACTTTAGTTGACAGGTCAATATGGCAGGCTGCTATTTATGGAAACGGGTATCGTGAGCAGGCAATTTATGTTTGAACACAGTTGGCTTTTCTTTTTTTAAAAAAAAAAAATAACTTTTACTGAAATTTGAATTCAAAATTTATAACCTTGAAAATGATTTAGTATCAATTGAGCTATAGTTCTTTGGTCCTTTGTTGTCTTCTGGGTTTTGCACGATTGAAGCTGTAAGAACATTCCATACGGCCCAAATGAGAGCAGAGGCGAATAAAGGGGCCCCTTTGGTATCAAGTTATTCAGGGGCAAACCCATTTGAATTGAGGAGGCCCATTTCTCCTTCGGCCCAAATGCCTTGTGGTCTTCAGCTTACCACGGCACAGTCTCTCTCCCACCAATCCTTGGACGCCAAGAATGGTTCTCAAAATGAATGGCTGGCATCGTTACACACCACGCTGTGTTCTAAAGACCACAGCGCGCTCTGCTTTAATACTTCACTGCTTATGCTTTTACACTTCTCTCTCTCTCTCTCTCTCTTTCTCGCTCTCGTTTTCTTTAACATGTTGGCAATGGCAACTCTGCAATCTGCGACCTTAGCATCTCCAGTCTCGCATTACATGCAACAACCCCACACTTTTCCTGGTACTCCTCCAGTCCTGTCTTTACTTTCTCTTCAAAATGTTAGCTTACTAAATGGGGTGCTTCTGATGCTCTAAGCTCGAATATTCTTTGTTCTTGGTAACATTGTTGTGATATTGGTGGGCAGTTTTCTCTTGTAATTGCCGGTTGTATGTGAAGGAAGAAATTGGATGAGATGGGCACTTGTTTTTCCTGGAATTCGTCTGAATTCTGATGGTTCTTTGTTGTTTATGGGGGTCAGGCATGGCATTTAAATCTCCTTTTATCTTTTTCCAGTGATCAAAGATTGAAAAAATATATAAAATAAAAACAAACAAACAAATGTTAGCTTTTGATGAAATTGGGTAACTAAAAGCAAAAACTTCAAGTAACGGTCTTGGGGGAAAATGTCTGATCAATGACTCTTTGTTCTAACATCTAAGTTAGTAGATATACCAAGAAAAATCTCCAGAGAGATTTGCAATTTCTGCTTTTTTGTATGACGCTGGAGCTTGGAAGTATAGTATTATAGTTTTGTGCAGATGTCTCTTTTTTTTTTTCTCAAGTCATGCCTGTCCTGCTTTGCAGGCTCGGTATCATTTGCTGTCCATGGCAGTGTACGATCCCCATTCAATGGCCAATCTTTGCGCATGCATTATCCGCATTTGGCCTCAATTAGGCAAAACTCGCAGGCATCTAGACTCATTACAATGATGGTCAAGCCGACAATTCAGTTTATCCAAGGAACTGATGAACAGACAATTCCGGATGTAAAGCTCACCAAGTCAAGGGACGGTACCAATGGTATGGCTATATTCAGCTTTGAGCAACCATCTGTTTTTGACTCTTCTAGTGAACTTGGTGACATCACTGGTTTTTATATGATTGATGAGGAAGGAGTTCTTCAGTCAGTTGATGTTAGTGCTAAGTTTGTGAATGGAAAGCCTGCCAGAATTGAAGCAAAATATGTTATGCGGTCTCCTCGAGAGTGGGACAGATTTATGAGATTCATGGAGCGATATGCTAATGCAAATGGATTACAATTCATCAAAAAATGAGGCTAAGTATATCCCTTTCTTCTGTCTTTCACCTGTCACCTCCATGGTTTTTGGCCATGTTGACCATATATGACTTGAAGGAATTGGTTAATGCCGAGGTAGGTTTGCTGCAGACGCCATGTTCCCCCTTTCTCTAACAAATTTTGCTATCCTTATCTGTGTAGAATTATGCGTTGCTTCCTTAGCAAAGTGTAGAATTGAGATGGCCCATGTTGTAGAACATGCTTCTTTCATGAATTATTTCTCTTATTTGCAACATGTGTTTTAGAATCGCTGAAGATGATGTGCATTGAGGTCTTGAAGTGGCAGTTTATCAGGTCAAAGTGCATGTAAGACGTCACCTGGACAGTCATGCATGTTCTCTCTGCAGCATTTATGGGAAAATTCTATACTTTGAATGCAGAAATATTTGGGCAGTTCAGGCATATTATGCGTTTCTTGATTTTTTATGGAAACTAATATTGATGGAGAAGCCATATTTAGGTTTGAATTTGCTCAGTTAGTTTGCTAGTTGGTATGTGGCCTTGGTTTGGTCTAACAATTAATGGAAAAGGCCACCTGTAGTGCGGCGCATAGCGGCCTGCCCCGTTGTTTGATTTTTTCAGTAATTGGAAACAGAGTACGCTTTTCATACGGGAACCATAAACCATCTTTTGTAGTAAACAGAGGAAAAAGTCACGGTCCTTCCATGAAAACATTTTCGCCCGCCCGTTCAAACTACCCTGTATTCAATTGTACCATCGATTCAGACAATTTTGATGGAGATGATTTTGGCAGATGAACGATCAAAATTCAACATAAGAAACGAAGGCGGTTTCCATTGCTTCTTTCAATTTCTTTTTCATCCGAGTAAGTTATCAAGAATCAAAACATACAAGCAACATCCTTTTTCACCTATGGTTGGGTTTAATATACAGATCCAAGCCTAAAACACTGTCATGACAAAGCCCTGACGAAGAACCAAGGCGAGCGGTCTTGTTCTACGGTACTGTTTGAAACATGTTAGGGGCCGTGCTAGCTTTCTGTTGCTTCATCATCACCTCTAGCATCATGCTTGATCTCTCTGCTCACTCTTCCAGGAATTTTTCGCAGCTTCTGCAGATGAACCACCAGAATCACCCTCGCCATCCTTTGGTTTTGAGAAGAAAGGATCCCATTCATGAACTCCCACGTCGCGCTGTCCCTCCTCCAACAATGCATATTTCCAACTGTTCTCCTCCACAAAATTATCATATTCTGTGCGCCCTTGAATAATGTTCCTCCTCAATCTTGTTACTTTGTCAATGACTGCCTGTACGGCAACATCAAAAGCATCCTTAAGTGTCTCCAATTTATTGAGAGGATCTGCATATATAAGCCCCGGAATGAGACTTATAACCTTCTCTCTCATTATCTTCACTTGCTCAAGAGAAATCTGACTAAGACGTTCCTCTATGCTAACATTTCTCTTACGAATATTATCCTCTGGAATGAACACAGAATAAGTAGTATAATCCTTTGGAAGATGCCAAGTATACTGGGTGTATGCCGATCCAGGATGGAAGAATACGGGAATGCAACCTGCTAAAATTGAGTCAAAAGCTGACCTCCTCGTGTATGAATCACCCTGAGGTTGCAAGCAGAAAAGTGAGCTTTGAAACATCTGCATTATGCTGCTTGGAGAATGACACTTGCTCTCTCCAAAATCACATTCCAAAAGCTTGCAAACTTTTGAATTCTTGCACTGATTGATGATTTGCTCTCTAATCGACTTTGGATTACCAGGTCGTGGTGCCCCAGCAAAAGAAAAGAGCCATTTCCTGTCTAGTTTCCTCATCCGGTCTTGCCAGATGAACACATCAGCATCCTTCGCAGGGTGGAAGTAGGTTGGGTAAGGAATGCCAAAATCATTTGCATCCCATGGACTTGATTCGACCACAAGCATGGACATATTTTTTGCAGCGGGCAAAAGCAGAAGTTTGTTGCCCCAATCTGATTCTTGGTCCGTTAGTCTCCTGAAATCCCATGTTATCCTCCCTGCCACCAGAAAATGATCCCTACCACCCATTATCCCCCATTCGGGCCTTTTCATAAGCCAGTCAACCAAATCAAGAGAAGCAGCATCCCTCCTAGAAATGTTATGCCCCCAAAGATACCTTGCAATATCAAACCCAGCATAAAAGGGCACAAAAATTGCTGCAGCAATGGAGGAATCATTAGTCAAGCATTCATATTGCTTCATCCTGTTACTGAATATCACATCCACTGCAAACTGATTCGTGTCATACCACCCCGTGAAGACCCCTTCAACATTCTCTAGCGGGGGCCCCATCCCAGCATTACTTGTGAATTTACACATATTGGTCCAAAGACTCAAACTTCTACACTCCTTCAACATATCCTCGTTAAACCTAGAAGGCAAATCATGGACATAGATATACTTCCCTCCGCACGTATCGCTCTTGTTCTCCATGGTTCTCAACGCTCTCATAAATGGAAAATTATCCGTGTTTGCTCTATCACTACTGCTGCTACTGGGTCTAGTTTTTGGCGGGTTGTTTGCTAAGTGAGCTTCGGTAGCAAGTGAAGGCATTTTCAATTCAACAGCCTGTGGATTGGGTTCTAGTCTTGGAGATTCATGAACGGAACTACTTTGTAGCACAATAAAATGAAAATACAATAACAGAATCCAAATAATCGCGGCCAGTGAGGCCAACAAACAAAGTCGGTTATTTTGGTTTTTGCCAGAACCCTTCTCCATTGGCTCCAGAGGGGCTCCTGCCGCAGAGCGGCGTCTCATCACAACCCAAAACCCAAATCAATCACTAACCCAATTCCATACTCAACAAACCCAGTTCCCAAAGTGAATTCTTTTCATCAAAAGAAAAGAAAAAAAGAATTAACCAAAGAAACACCTTCATCCACTACTTTGAATTTCCAAGGTACAAACCAAGATCCTAACAGTTTTCAGCGCTCCAGCTGCAATTTCATGAAATCACCGAGCGAATAAAGACTCGAAATCGTAGGAATCTTCTGAAGTAAATTCACGGAATGGAAGGGCGTAAATCAAGAAAAAACGCAACAATCTGTTACGGATCTCTAGCAGAAAGAAAAATGAGAGAAAGGAAGATTTTTTTGATATATTAAAACGTAACAAGTGATTCGAAAGATAACCGAAATTCTCACCGCGCCAGAGAGAAATAGAGAGAGAGAGAGAGAGCTTATAGTTACAGTTAATAGATTTGCAGAGGAAAAATGGAGGCTATTGAGGATGGAACCCTGTAATGGGTGGAAGCTGGACGCGTAAAATATATTACAAGACGACCCTGACAACGAAAGGCCAAAAAAGTAAAATAACAATAAAAAATAATAAAAAAATAAAAAAGAAGGCTGTCGTCGGCTCTGGTGAGCAGGAAAGTGTCTGTTGTCGGTAGCCGGTGGAATTGTGCCATGTGGGAACGAGGCTCAAATTTTAACCCGAAAAAGCTGGGGTAGCCGGGGAGAGTTTACGGAACGCATACTGGACAGAGAATCCAAAAAAAAAAAGTAATTTTATTTTTTAAGAACTACAAACTATAAAATATAAAATAAAGTAATATATAAGATATACAACGACTGTCATGTAATTTACATTTTTTCTTATTTTATTACACATCTTATATTTATTTTTTATTTTTTTTATTTTTTTTTATTTTTTTTGGCTACCTCCTCTGACGTGATGTGATGTGTCACTCACAATCTCCTGAAATTTGCGTTGCATGGTTCGTTCAATAATCAGAGGGAAGGAGAGAAAAAAAAAAAAAAAAAACAAAACCCGTTTACGAATTGTCTTCTCCCAACGAAACAAAGGGCGACAGCGGGCAGGCATTGGATCGGGGGGGGGGGGGGACTTTCCCAAGTTTCAACCCAAGACATGGTGATTTGGATTCAACGATTAAGGATTTGATTAAAGCACCCGAATTCAAAACCTCTTCATTAACTTCATGTTTAATAAATAGTATCTTATGTTCGGCATACGGTGTTAAATTTTATATTTATTAATACTAGAATTAAATAAAAAATTATTTGAATAATAAGTTTTTGCTATAAAAAAATGAATAAATAGGTTAAAATTGACATTTAATTTTAATTTATAAGTATTATAATAAATATCTTACACTTTTTATTTGTTCAAAATAAAAATGAATAAAGCACTTATATTCTTAGTTAATGGTGATTTTGATCGGGGAATTACGAATTACCATTATCTCTCTCTTTTTTTTTTCCACTTAAACTTCTAATCACACGGGATAAATAGCATTAAATTAATAATAATTTAATTATTAAATTTTAAAAAAAAGGTGGTCCATTTACCTCTCGAAAGTAGCTGCTCTCACTTATCTCCTCATAATTTTATATGTTTTTTCCTGCAAATTTGTTTTATGTGCAAATAAATGTTTGGTGCGTATGGTCACAAGTGAAAAATATTTCTCCTAGCTTTTATTTAAAGATAAATTAAATTATATATGACACGCTAAAAATAATTATTTCTTATTTTATGAATCACCATGAGCGCGACTCAAACAACAATTACACCCATTTCTTCCATTGTTCCCTTTTTTTTTTTTTTTTTTTAACTCTAATTTGATAGATCTGGGTGTCAGTAATATTAATCGTTGCTTTTTATGCCATGAAATCCAGATATTGGTGACCACGTCCTGAAATTGACCAGGCGGATGAACTACTGGAAATTCAGGATAGCCTGGCTTTCATATTTCAATAAATAGTCCTCGTCCCGGACGTTTAATCTGCCCAGGTTTGTACTTGCCCTATATATATTCCTAGGAACCTTTCGGGAAATGGAAAAGGTTTGCATTGTTTGAAGGAAACCGTTTTCTGATCTGCCAATGTTTAAAAAACCTAGATTCGCAACTGTTTCTGCCAAGGTTCTCAGGATTGTTGATAAGTTAATATGATTGGTTAACATCAAACTGCGATCGGGATCGAACAAATTTAGGTGCCAACAGTGACTTCAAACTGAACGGTTGAAGTCAACATCAACTTTTGCTTTATCGATTTCTGAACTTAATTTTGTAAACTTGTCGTTTCATTCTCTCATCATTGCATTCGAAGTAACAGCTGTACACCATACCAGAGCTTACATTTAAGCGTAACCGCTGATGTAATAAAGATAATTAATAAAAAAAAAAAAAAGTGAGAAAGTTGGTCCCCTTATCCTGCTACTTTCCTTCAAAAAAATGCCACTTTGCCAGGAAGACGTCTGTCGATGCAAAGCTGTCAGTTGAAGAATTCCAAATAAACATTACTTTAATAACATTAAATTGTGGTTCATCATGTCCTGCTGTACATTTTGATCTCTTTTCGGCCAGCTTGAACCACCTTGCAATCGATAATTGGAATGGGGCAGATTAGTCCAGAAATAAGCAGAGTCATTATTGGAATGGGTCTAAGCCAATTTCTGGTCCATGCAAAGAACCAACATTTTTCGCTCGCCAACATTGACCCCTTCTTTTCCAGAATTGAGAAGAAAAAAACTTGACGACCTCTTTAACAAATTGATACAGTTAAACAACAAAAAGATAGACCTTGCCTGAAACAGGCATTTGTAATATCCCCAAAAGTCTCCTAAAACCCCTTCACTGGTCTAAGCCATCATTCTTAGAATATACGAGGGAATGTCTTAGATTGAGTAAAATACCTAGTTTTGACTAATTATTTGGTGGAGTTTGATACCAGCCGGCATTTGTGTATAAAATGAAGCAAGTCGGGGACTTTGGACCTTGAACAGTTCATGGTGACATCTTACCTGCCAAGTGGGTTGGTTTTGAATGCAGGAGTCCCTACAAACTATTGGATTAATTATTCTCAAACAAAGTACTTGTACAAAAAAGAAGAAATATCCCTTTCAGGACAGGACATACATGTGGTAAGGTCTCAATAAACACATCCATTCTTTGCCCCGGCTGCTGTGATTTCAATTAACACACATAACGAGCATAACATTCAGGGAAGGTGATACATATTTTTGCGTAGAACTTAGTCACGGGATAATTTACAGAAAAATTCCTTTTCTTTTTGTTAAAGTTCCTTCCTTTTTTAGATTTACTTAGAAAATTCATTTTCTAACAAACTCTTTGTCAACATTTTTTTTTAAATTTGAATCAATTCTTATTCATCCCAATGTCCTTTAAATAAGTTAAAATACATGAAGTTTTTAAAAACTAAAATAGAATAGAAATCTCTTAACTTATTCTCTAACTAAAAATAAATTTTTAAAAAATAGATTTCATAAATACAATAATTATTGTATAAATAAACCAATTAACTAATAAACTTTCTAACTAGTTGCCACATAAGCTCTTAACCATCAACTCCTAATTGATTTCCTTGTATATTTCCTCCTTATGAAAGCATTTAGCATATTTTTAAACTCAATTTAAGATATGTCTTCTCAAAAAGCTTCCTTTATTGGCAATTTTTGTACTACACTAATAACTTCCATCTTTTTTAATTGACCCTAACTCATAAAATCACTTTAAAAACTAGACTTAATTTGTCCTTCAATAACGATAAAAGAGGGGCCAAAGTTGTTGGTAAAGTTCCTTTGTACTCTTTTAGTTACGACATATGCACCACATCATGAATTTTATTTTCCTGCACTAAGGCCAAACAATAAACTACCTAACCAATTTGCTAGACCATTTAGAATGACCCAAAATACTTAGGTGCTAGTTTTTGAGAATCCCTTTAAACCACCAAAAATTAGTTTCAACCATACCTATACCTTTATAATGGTGAAGGTCATGTACTTGTTTCATTCTTGTTTGCACTTGAATTAATTGCCCTCTTAATACAACTAATGTTTCATCTTACTCTAAAAGGGCTTGATCTAACATATCTAACTTTGTGGCCCCACAATCATAAGATAATAGATGTAGGTGTTCACAACCATACAACACAAGGAATGGTGTAATTTTTGGTAACTCATCAATGAAATCCATCAATATATCAACCCAAATTTAAGTAGAAATAGTTGAAAGTTGATCAACCTTGCTAAAAGGAGATTTTCCCATTTATTTTGCTGGCACACACTGCATTATTGCACAAATTTTATTATCATTTTCCTCATTCCTTTCTAATAAAAAATTAGCCTTGACTCAATGCAATGATTTTTAAAGGCCTTTATATGTGGAGTTATGAACTCTTACTAAGATTATGTGACTCAAGGTAAATCCAAGGGTAAATAGGCCTTAACCTTATACAAAATCAAACTTAGTACTCTAACCTAAAGTCAAAACCCATTAATTTAGTCACATAATTTTAATGAGATAAAGTATATAGATGTTGTTCTAGTAAATATTTAAAGTTAAAATAATTTGTTTGAATAAAGAATGACATCACTTATAAATAGAGATAACAATATTGTACCGCCTTTGTTAGTCTAACCAACTCCTCTTCATATATTGGTAATTTGGAGTGCCTCTTTATAATTTGCTTTTTAAAAAATGTAATAGGGTGGCTTTTTTAGTGCAAAATAGTTCTAATTTTTTTGCTAAATGCATCACACTCCACCTCAAACTCTTTACTGAAATCTAATTATAGAATTAGAGATTCAACTAAGGCTTTCTTAAATAAAGAAAAGACCTTAATAACCATTTCATTCCGCTGGAAGGATTTCTTTATAAGCAAATTTATTAACATGTCTACTATCTTACTATAATATTTGATGAATTATTTATAATATCTTACTAATCCAAGCAATTTATAAAAGCCTATAACCAAGTAAGAGGTTGGCCATTTGGTTACTAATTAGATCTTTACAGGATTTATTGAGATACTTATACCATGAATAATATAACCTAGGTATGTCACTTAGATCTTCCCAAATGTGCACTTAGATTTCTTTACAAACAAGTGGTGAGCATGCAATAAATCCAAAACAATATGTAAATGTTTTAAACATTTAACACATATTTTGTTGTACACCAATATGTCATTAAAAAACTTATGTAAGTAAGATCGAAAAATCTCATTTATTAAGGTTTGAAAGGTTAATAGAGTATTAATAAGACCAAGAGGCATAACCAAAAACTCAAAATGGTTATGATGAGATCAAAATGCAATTTTCTCCACAGTTTCTCATTCATCTAAACCTAATGATATCTTAACTTTATATTTAACTTAAAAAAATATCGTGCTTTATGTAATTTATCTAATAATTCCTCCATCATCAAAATAAGGAATTTATCCTTTATAGTTTTGGCATTTAACTCCCAATATTTAACACAAAATCTCTATAACCCATCATGCTTGGGAACAAGTAATACAGGGAAAGATAATGGTGACTTACTTAGCCTGATGATGCCATAAGCCAACATATGCTCACATTATTACTTAATCTCATATTTATATCAATAAAGATATTTATAAGGTTGAACTACTATTAGTTTTGATCATAGGAAGAGTGTAATCCAGTGGTCACATTCATAAGTAAGAGGTAGTTCTAGAGATTCTTTAATAAATTTAATAATTCAATTAATAACTTCTCAAACTCAACCAAAGGTAGAAAGAATCATTAAATATGATGAGCTCTTACCTTTTTATTTAGCCTTTATCCCTGCCATTTAACTTGGTTCTTTTTAAAGTTAAAGCTTATAGTTAAATTAGCAAAATATGATATAATTGACCTTAAAGTACATAATCATTTAGCCCTTAAAACTACATTAAACTCCTTTAAAAGAATAACATATAAATCAATAATAAAAGTGTCTTTAATAACTTGGAATGAAATGGTTTTACACTTGCCATAGCTGGGAACCTTCTCATCGTTAGCTACTAATACTTGTAATCTTAGCTTGTATATAATCAAGAAATCCAGTTGTTTTGCAACAATAACACTAATAAAATTGTAGATACTTTTAGAGTCTATTAGTATACACATTGATCTTCCTTCCACATCATTTTTAATTACATAGTTAATGAATTCCTCACCCCTGTTATAACATGCAAGGATATCTCTAGATCTCTTAGTCCTCTCTTATCCTCTTTTTTGTGTTCTACCAATTTTACCCAAAACAACTTCTTGTAGCTATATCCTTAAAAGAATGCTTTATCACAATTAAAGTAAGGTCTCTTTACTCTTTGTTCCTCTATCTCTACCTTGGTTAACTTCTTAAAAAAAAAAAAAGTGTGTTTATAATTCCAACATTAAATGTTGTCCCAAAATTTCTCTTCCCTATAGTTGTCCCTTCAATGGCTATTTTTAAACTGCTTCAAGTAGATGTTGCCCTATGGTTCCCCCCTTAAAATAGCCTAAATATTTCTCTATTTCTTTTCAAAATATAGGCTAAATTCTTAGCAAATCTTAAATTGTTAGGTTGCTGCAATTTGACCTCCAGTTGCAGCCTTTCCATAAGACCAATAACAAATAAGCAAATCTTCTATTTTGTAATGAACTTTATGGTTTAAGCTAGCAAGATTGAAACTCCCTTTGATAATCCTCCATTGTTCCTATCTATTTTAAGTTGGCCAATTCACATAAGAGGTTGAGGTTTATAGGAGGATTGAACCTTAGGTGGCACTGCTTTGTAAATGTCTCCCAATTCATACCCACCCTTCTTCCTTGACCTTATAAAACCACAACTGTGTCTCCCCCTTGAGATGAAATGTTGCCAATTCTACTTTTTTCCCTTCAAGCATTCTTAATTTTCAAAAATTGCTTATATTTGTGAATTCAAATCAAGGGATCATAAGCGCTATCATATAAAGAAAATTTTAATCTAAAATACATAAGAATAGTAGTCCCTCTTGCTTCCCAACACATATTTCCTCCCTTTGGTCCGTATAGGTGTGATTGTTACTCCCCACCTTATTGTTTTTATCTCACCCCTTTAGCTTTCACAAAATCTCCTTTAGTTACAAGTTCATCACCTTCTAGTGTGACTAAGATAATTGTTCATTAAATTGTTGGTAGTCCTCCACCATAAACAACCTCGGTTCAATATCTCTCATGAACACATCCATTCAACTTGGCAAGTCTACAAAGTCATTCATAATGTCAAGCTTTGATACTAAATTGATATATGTTTTTACATAGGACCTAGTAATGGGATAACTCATAGGAAAATTTCTTTTTCCTTAACTACAATTCCTTTTTTTTTATTTTTTGACCTTATAGTTGTTGCTTAGAAAACTCATTTTTTGACAACCTCTTTATAAATAATTTTTAAGGAAAATTCTGACTAACTTCTTATTTATTATAGTACCCTTTAAATAGATTAAATACGTAGAGTTTTTAAATTTTAAAATAAAATAAAAAATTTTCAACTTATTTTCTAACTAAAAATAGATTTTTAAAAATAATAAATTTTTCAAATAAAATAATTATTGTAAAAACAAACTAATTAATTGATAAACTTTCTAATGAATTATTACATTAATTCTTAACCATGAACTCCTAATTAATTTTTTTGTATGATTAACACGGTTGCGCAAGAGACAGAAAGCCCCATATGCCGTTAAATTGAATGCTGAAGACAAGGTTGGGCAGCCGGTAGGCCTATTGGAAAACAATTTTGTGGATATGATGCATACTTTGTAATACCACCACACAGTAATCAGAGCCATCAAAAGATGGTTCTTTAGGTTGGAGCTAAGAAACAAATGCGCCCCTTTATGTTTTCTTTTTGGATGGAAAGAAACAAAAGTTCCTGATGAAGAAAAATCGAATAGATATGGATTCGTCAATGGTGGATACTACGATAGTAAAGCAATACGAGGAGGGAGGCGAATGCCAGCACCAAGCTTACAACCTAATGTAACAGATTTCTTTGCTTTATTCTCCTTTGATCCCGCAAATTATTTTTTTATCAATCCTCCGCGTCTTTTATATTCAACTTCATGCCTTCCAGAAAAGTGCTCACGCCAGGATCTCTCACCTTTACCTCACTTCCAGGGAGAACGGAATTGTCTCCCCCTCGAATATCGTTGTTTATTCAAATATTGACGCAGCAACTATCTTTTCGTTTCACCTGTAAACGCCATGGCGTATAGACATTGCAGCCCTAACAATCTACCCTTAAATGGACGCGATCAAAAGAGCCGAGGCTGCCTTCTGGCACAATGAACACGACATGCTTGATTGAATTTCGCCCAATTGAGCATGGAAATGCGAGCTCATAATTGTTCGAAACAAAGAGATCTCCTCATTGTTCATCTGGCCCGTCTTATTTTACCTTCTTATTAGTGATTGTACCCTCCAAGCTTCATACAAGTGCTTCATCAACTGAGAAAACACAAATTCAATTTATCCTTTCATCTCTGTAGTCAATTGGCTGCATACTACCACTCAGTTTCAACCCATCTAGAATCGCATTGCACGCTTTAAACTTGGCCAATAAACAAAATATACCAATCAAATTGGCAATGAACTTCGAAGGAAGATGACAATGATTCATATTCCCAAGGATGGATTGCGCAAACATAATAACAAAGCTTAGTGCGAAAAGGGTGGAAAATGGATATTCCCCGGGATATAAAACCCCGGTACTGAAAAGCATACATGAGAAAATCATCCCACATATTCTTCTCCAAAAATGCACATCATTGTGGCCAAGTGTTTTTCAGCGGAAAATGGTTTACCCTTCAAAAATCTATGACAATGACAACGGAGCTACAAGATTATTGGTAATTCCATGAAACTCGCTGGAAGGTACATTAGCATTTTGTACGAGTTATCAGCAAATATCCCAATCGTTGGCATGGTTATTGAACTTAATGAGGTGATTGCCACCATCTTGAACGAGAGAAAGGAAAGCATGTGCCCTAGCATCTTTCTGTTCTAAAAAAATAAAAGGAAAAAAACCAGGGCATTGCCTGCATGCTTCAAAGTTTCAAAACAGGTAGCCAGCCAGCCCAGAAGCCTCTGGAAATGATAGATCCAAAGAACCTTATGGAAAAGAATCTGGGGACACCCTTTCACTGATTGTAGAACCAAATTGTGGGCCACCTTTACGATATGATATGAGAAACTCAAC
The DNA here is from genome assembly GCA_021533255.1 of Ceriops tagal. Lineage (NCBI taxonomy): Eukaryota > Viridiplantae > Streptophyta > Magnoliopsida > Malpighiales > Rhizophoraceae > Ceriops > Ceriops tagal. The sequence continues at coordinate 4,113,511 of CM038600.1, forward strand.
TGGATATCCCTTCAGTTTATGTGGCTCAATTCCAAGATCATGGAACTTTAAAGCTGCACACCCGGGTCAGGACAAGGAACATAAATGAGTAAAAAAATTACAATGCAGTAAAGGAACAAAATGCTCAACTCCTTAGTTCACTGGACCAACCATTTTCTGACACAATTGTGTCTGTAGTAAGAGCATTGATCTCATCCAGATTGAAGATGTTGGGAGCAGGTAATGGGAATGGCACCTTTTTAAGTAATATTTCTCGCGGCATTGCTAGTGCCTGAAACCAATGAGGCACCAAATCACAGGTGAATCCAAATAACTGTATCCAAAAGGAATCAAAAGGAAGATGATGTCCAAGTAAACTTGATTACTATCCAAAGAACAAAGACCATCAGATTGTGCATATGTGGGTGAAATAAATAACACACCTTCTTTGAAGGCAAATTCAATTTTTCGCCTAAAACATGCTAAATATTCACCTTTGCTACAGGGAATGGAACTTTCACATAGCGAGGCCATTCACGAATTGTATCAAACATAAGCTCTGCCTGCAATGCACAGACCTTAGTGTTTTCACCAAGAATTGGAACAAGGAACCTAAGGAAGTGAAAAAATAGTTACCAGTTCATGCACAGTCAAAATTTCTGGCCCACCAAGCTCATAAATTTTTCCCATACTTGTTCCATCATCCTTCAGGGCTGCAACAATTGCAGCAGCAACATCAACAACATATACTGGTTGGATTCTGCAATGAACACATAGGGAAATATCCATAAAAAGGCCAAAGGTTACCCTTTTTGCATGTACAATTGATATGTTAAAGTCTTACTTGGTAGATCCATCTCCAATAAGTGGAAGAAAGGAGTAATTTTTCACAAAATGTGCCCAACGGTTCATAATCCGATCCTCTGTACCAATCATCGCAGCAGGTCTCATGACTGTGGCCTATACAAGTGCATGGTGAAAATTTGGCTCTTCAGTGAAATTTGAACTACAATATGCTTTCTTTCTAAGGTCATAGAACACAGAAACAACAAATGTACCTCAGGCATTTCTCTCAATATGGCTTCCTCTCCAGCAGCTTTAGTTGTAAGGAATCTTGATGGAGACGATGGAGATGCTCCTAGACATGAAACATGAATAAATCTCATGATACCTCCATGCTCTTTGGCAATCTGCAAGCATGAACAAAAAAAAATGTGGTTATAAGCAGAATATCGAAAGGCAACAATGAATTACAGATTAAACTTGTCTGAAGCATTTGATGAAAACATAAACTTAAGAGATACAAATTATCTTTCCAATTAGATGAAGGTACCAGCACATGGCAAAACTTATGCTAAAGAATAGGTAATGAATTGAATCGCCAGAACCTCCTAAATGGATAATCTCCTATTGAAATCCTCCTCCATGTCTTCCTCATCAAACACATTTTGAATCACTCAGGGCTTTACCTCCCCCGGGGCCATGATTGTGTGGATGTCTTACAAAGATTGATTCTGCATCTAATGAAACAATAACCTCCTTCACTTAAACTTAGGCAAAGCTTGAATTATAAATGTATTGGTTCCAATCAGCTTACGATGCCAGCGTAAGCAAAAACCTATGATGAAGAATAATAGGTAGTGAATTGAATGACCAGAGCATCTGACAGTGATGACCTACTTCTGACATCCTCTTCCATGTCCTCATCAAATTCATTTTGAATCACTTTAGCAACAGAAAATCATCCCAAATGTCCTTCAAAAATTTTCATCCTGACTCTTGATGACATGATAGCCTACTTCATTCAACTGTTATAGTTATTACATGAACATTTAAGGCCAGAGAAAGCTGTCTACATCTCCAATATATAACCATGTTTAACTTTTGCTGCTAATCTGCAACCCAGAACCTGACTAATCTGGGCATCAGCTTGGGCACAGCTAACAAATATCAAGGAACAACTACTCCACGGATTTAGTACAATAAATATTCTGACACAAGAGTCAACATTGACACAACTCAAACAGATTAACATACCACATGAGCTAGAAAGAGGATGAACGACTTTGCACTGCACAGAAATCACACAAGCAGCTTAAAGCAAAATGGCCGAGAAAGCACAATCAGTCGATCAAAATGCAGTCAACCATGCAAGCAATTTGCCCCAAAATTCTATAGATCGGAAGCATGAATAGGGCTCATGAACAACCTAGAAAATAGCATGGCAATAATAAAACAAAGATTACACTAACTTTACATTATCAGAAGCATGAATAGAGCTCATGAACAACCAAGGAAATTGCTTCGCAATAATAAAACAAAAATGACACCAATTTTAAATTACAAGTGCTGAATATATCAAGAAAAAATGTAGTTCAGAGACAATGAAAATATAGGCAAAGAAACCAACAAATGGAATCACATTTGCTTGGAACTGTTGGAAAACAATGATTGCTCAAAAATCACATTCAAGACAAACAAAATGTCAATAGCATTGAAGCAGGAAAAACTTTGTCATGATCACAGAATCATCAAGATCCTACCATCGCAAGTTGTTCAGCCATCCCATAGTTCACTTCCTCAAAGCTGTAGTTTCTTGTCTCGTATTCCCTTCCTGTCAACAGGGAACCATGAATTACCACACAAAAATTTGACAATTTGAAAGTTGTAATATGTTGCCAGTGAAGGAAGTTACCAATAAGATTAATAACAACATTAGCCTTTGCCATTACAGCCTTGACTGAATTTTCATCTCTTGGGTTGTAGTTCATTGGTACTATCTGAGCATTTAACATACAAAAACTTTTATATCACGAAAATTACAAGCAGAAAAAAGCAAATCTTTTTGAGTCAGGTCACTTATCAAGCCCAAAAATGGTGTGCACCATTCTACCTGACCCAAATCCCCCATCAACTTAAGGTGGCGAGGAGAATCTTCAGAACCTCTGAAAGGAACTAATACTTGAGAACCCATCTTAGCTGCCACGGAAATTGAAAAATCAATAAAAAATAAGCACCACAGGTAAAAACAAATAAAATACATCGTGAATAAGTTAGCAAACAAATGCTTAAAATGAAATACATTTTATTTGTATTTTCACATCGAAGCATAAACAGATTTCCAACCAACTAGAATAACTGCATTCAACTCACCAAGTTGCTGCACAAGATAACGACCCAGGAAACCTGTAGCTCCGAACACCGTAGCGATAATGCCACTGCAAAAGCAAAGCCAGTATTCAACCAATTTCCAAACCAAGCTAAATAGCATTGACGAAAAACAACAGTCGAATCAGAATGAAAACGACCTTAATTCAAATCAAATGAAGAAAAAAAAAGAGAGAGAGAGAAAGAGAGAAAGAAAAAAAGCTACAATAAAAGGGAAAAGACACAAGAAGAAGCTACAATTTGAATCAACAAACACAAATGAAGATTATTCGTCTTACTACATTTGACAATAAAAGAAGAGAGATAAAAACGAAGACTTACCTAACGGAAGATCTTCCACCGGTGCCCTTTCGAACGAGGTGGCCCACACCCCTGCCGGTGAGAGCAGATGCAAACCGCTGATGATGATCACCTCCATGATATACACAAACAGAAAATAAGTAAAACCGAGAGCGAGGAGCAAAAAATTCGAGAGAAGCGAACGCAACCCTACTGAACGGAGAAAAAATAAAACGGAGGGATTACAACGATCGGAGAGCGGGTAAAGCGATTTGAGCGACGGGATTGAAGATGCCGAGGACTGTTGCCCTAATTTTCTCGATATTGCCTGCATCCTTCCCTATGCTCTCCGTTTGTCTCGACCAAAGCAGGGAAGGAGGAGGCGAGGCGTCCAGAGGAAGAAGAAGAGAGAGAGCGAGAGAGAGAGAGAGAGATGCAGCGATACAACCCAAAAAAAAAAAAAAAAAAAGAAAGAAAAACACTACCGTGTAGTGAGAGACACTGGGCCGCCTTTAACACCGCTTAATGGGCTTGAGACGGTGGGCCCCGTTCACTCCGCGATCGATCGATCGATCGATCTTACGTCGGTTGGATCAGAGCTCGTTCCGTGGGCGTACGACAAGTCGGTTCGGGGGGCGGAATTTTCATTCATTGCTGGGCTTGCTTTGGGTGTGTTAACGAAACATACCCCAACCCGCATCGATGGAATACCCACCCCAACCCGCATCGATGTGTGCTGGAAATATAACCATAAAATACAGCGGTAGAGTTCAAATCGTGTTTTTTTTTTTTATTTTTTTTTTTAACCACCAAAGAACGCACAGGTAGACATATATAATACAGAGGAGATTTTTAACATCACAAAATTTATGGGGCCTCTTAAAACATTAAAAAAAAAAAAAAAAAAAAAAAAGACTAGTGGAGGAGGATTGGCAAATCTCCTCACTCGCCTCAGCAGCAGTTGCAATTCAGCTCTACAAATTTTCCCAAGGAAACTAACATAAAAAACAAAAGACCCTGCCTGCCTTTATCTAAAGTCCCCTACCCCTGTACACCTACTACCTTATTCCGCGTGTGTTGAACCGAACGTACGTAACAATCTCTCTAGCCCACCCCAACATTTTCCCAACTGTTATAATTATTCGTTCATCCCCAAACACCAGCTTAAATTTACGAGTGCCTACGCCAACCAAGCAATCAACTTCCCACTCCGCTGCAAGCTGATGAATCACCTTGAACAAACAAAACAGAGAGAGAGAGAGAGAGAGAGAGTACTTTGCTTCACTGGTGAACTTATATCAACAAGCACACGCCCCTCCCCCACCAGTGGATATGCCTTCAACCGTTTCTATGTCTTCGGTCGGATTTGCCAAAGGCACGGCGGCAGTTCGCAGCGGCAGCCCGCTTTGCGTGGTACTATTGACTTGGAAGTCATTTTCAGATGTAATTTAAGGCAAAGAGGGCAGATTTTGCAAGACTATGGGTGGCAAACAGGTTGATTATGGGCATGCCATGGAAGTCAAAAATCTGGTATGCCACTTGACCTTGATGAATATTCAGTTACCAGCTTAAGAAACATGGATGACTTATCTTCTAAGAGTCGCGCCGGAGCATCAAACTCTGCAATCCGACCTGCACATACGTAGGCATGTATCAGAAGCATGCTACAAAGGACATCCCACTGGACAGGACTCTAACACTATTGTGTTTGAAGAATGATCAAACATATGCAGTATTACTCTTGTTTTCACAAAAATGTTATTTCTACGACTAGAACCTGTAACCTCCAAATCACCAAAAAAAAGCCTTTCTTTTTTCTTTGAAAAAAAAAAACAAAAAGAGAGCATGCATGGTCTAATCTCATTTTCGATAGCCATTTCAGTAAATGATGGAATCATCATGGTGACTTGACTCGACCAAGAATCAAAAACCTCAACTACTGAGATGTCTCAATTTAAGATCATCTAGATTTTCACAACTTGGCTAAAATGAAGTCTCCACACATTTTCTTGTGCCAAAGAATTTGATGCCCACATAATTAAACTAAGAGTTAAGAACAAAAAAATACGCACCATCACTGAGTACCAAAACGAGGTCACTGTCAATGACAGTTGGAATACGATGCGCAATTGTGCACACAGTACAATTCTTAAACTCTGTCCGAATGATCTTCTGAATAAGATTGTCCGTAGCTGTATCAACTGATGCTGTTGCCTCATCTAGCACTAGTATTCTTGCCTGCTTAAGCAATGCCCGGCCTAGGGAAACAAGCTGCCGCTGTCCTACACTCCAGTTTTCTCCATTCTCTAGCACTGCATTTATTCATTCCATTGCGAAAGACCTAAATTTCAATGATCGTGGAAGAGAAAAACAAAAAGTGATTCTATGTTAAATTCAGTTAACAACCAACCTGGTGCATCGAGCTTTTGCTCTTTTTGTCGGACCATCTCTCCAAGCTGACATTTATCAAGAGCCTGCCCAGATTTGAACAGACTTTGGTGAGGGCCAACAAGACTAAGTCATCTATTTCTTTCTTTATAGGATCCAACTAACTTTATACTTTAGTACATAAGTGCAAAAAGAATCAGCCTGGAACTTTGAAACCAACCTGCCATATTTCCTGATCTGAGAGCTCTTCAAGGGGATCAAGGTTGCCCCTAATGGTCCCTTCAAATAAAGTAGGGTCCTGGGGGATGATACTCAGGTGGCTACGAAGATCATGAAGTCCAATTGTTGAAATATCAATGTTGTCTATAATAACCCTCCCATTGGCTGGTTCAATTAATCGAAATAATGCCTGGATCAGCGTAGATTTACCACTTCCAGTTCGCCCAACAATTCCAATCTTCTTTCCACCAGGAAAGGCGCAAGATATCCCATGAAGAACCATAGGAAGATTCTCACCATAACGAACCTTCAAAAGATAAAGCAATAGTCAGCTTACTTCAAAAGATTTTTCTCCCTTCTCTTCAGATATCTACGAGTAGTAGGAGGTTCAATGACTACCCTTAAAGAACATCAATAGAATTGAGGGCTGATACGTTCAAAATCAAATCATGGGTTCAACTGGCCTGATAATCAACCTGATATAAGTACAACTCACCAAAGCCACAACACATATGTATATAGACATGAAAAAGTAAGTGGCAGTTACAATTTAATACAAATTAAAGATTCAAATCATTCATATAACAGAATAAGATGAACTCAAACAAATCAAACAGTTCCCATGGTTGAATAGATGCACATGAAAGATAGAAAAATAGCTATCCTTCATACCTTTAAATCAATGAGACAAACTGTTCCATTCTCTGGCCAGGAGGGTGGAGGGCGGGAGTCCTCAATAATTGGCGGGGCTTCACTCGGAATTTGGCTGTACTGATAGATCCTCTCTATGGAAATAATTTTGTTTTCTAGTTTGCAAAAACTTAGTATCCAACGTGATAGGCGTGCATTTAAATTAAGGCCATATGTGACAGCAAGGCCCGCCATACCTGTATAGAAATCAAATCCAGTTAGCAACAACATATACCATTTAGGTTTTATGTTCAGATCAGTAAATAACCACTATCAACTAAAAAGCCCCCGTCAATATTATACTTTGAACCTGAAATTCAATTTGCTGGAAACATCATACAATATATCCCGAGCAAATAACTGTTATATCAAGTAAGCAAAAATTGATATACTTACTCGGATCGATAGTTCCATGGGGAAAGCTAACAAGTAAAATCATGCAGAAGGCAAATACAAATGTTGAAAGCAACTCCATCCGTAGGCAGAGCCATTCAATAGCTGCAAGACTGCAGAAGAATGGACGAGTGAAACAATCAAGAAGATAAAGATTCCTCTTCATGAACCTCTTTTCTTGCCCAAAGCCTCTTATTGTGGCTGCTCCAGCAATTGACTCACCAAAAAGATGGATGATCGGAGATTTTTGGATGCTAACAATGCGAACAAGTTCCCTTGATGAAGCCATGTAGTATTTCTGCATTTATGCAAATCAATACAAAATGCTGTATATTTTAACAACAGTAGCCAGAGATCTCTACAAGTTTTGAATCTTGTAATAGTAATAAAAATCATAAACAGTTAAAAGGACTCATTTTCACTGCCAAGTGACAACAACACAACATTATCTCTCCCCTAACAATTAAGAGGAAATCAAGCTACCAAATGATTTTAGAATATTTGAAGTGATGATGCTACAGTAAAAAAAAAAAAAGAGCCAAGATTTATGACCTGTTGGGAACTAAAGTGTAAAGTTTGAACTAAGTGAACATTTTGGCAACAAAGTTTTCTCACCCCAAATACTAATATGGAAGTCAAAACAGGGGAAACTAACTCTCAAAATCCAATTATGGTTCTTATGATCTTCCTAAAAAAGGCACATGCAAATGCATGGCATAAAGGAAACATTAGGCCACTCCAGCTAACTTTAGATGCCAAAATTTGATTCACTGAATCATGTTGCATTCACTACAGTAACAACCTTCAATTTCACCAATTTTTTAAATTTGAACCAACAACTGGTCAATTAATTTAGCATTTGTCAATTGACTACCTGCATCCATAAGCTAGCTACAGCCATTGGAACAACAAGAAGCAAAACTTGCCAGGTCACTTTGGTCATTACACCAACAATTCCAAGCAACTGTATTGTTGTTGAAGCAAAACCACCAAGTCGAAAAGGAATATCAAGATCCACAACACTTTGGTCAATAGACACCTGGAAAGTCATAAGTGAACAATTATTCCTAAATGAAGACAACATTATAACAAGGTAACGGGAAAACCAAATAGCCATCTGTTGGGCACGTGATAGAGAAGAAAATCGGCATGTGTTTTCTAATCAAGATGGGCAAACTTACACGATTCAAGATCCGTCCGGCAGGAGTTGAGTCAAAGAAAGACATGGGTGCTCGAAACACACTTCTAAGCATCTTTAGAAACAATTTCTGTGCAGCTGCCAGACCAAATGTGGCAACCAGGACAGCCCTCATAAATATAAACCATGAACTACCAAAAGCAAGGGCCATATAAACACCAAGAAGTACCATGGGATTCACCATAGGTTGTCCTCCTTCTGTCTGGGGATTTGCCCAAGCCATCCACCAATTGCTAGCTATTTGTAGAAATTGAAACAATGCTTGTGCAAGGATTATGAGTGGAATCAGTAAGCCTTTGTATGCTGCAGCCATATAAGACAAGTAAACCCTCAGGCTCACCCGTCCCCTTACCCTTTCCTCCTCCTGAACAAGTTGCTTTTTCCTTGAACGCTTTGCTTTCTTTTTCTCTTTAATTGCTTTCTGGTCTGAAGATGTTGCACTCTCTTGTACTTCCTTGGCCAGAATGTCAATACTTACAGCTGCATCGCGTCTTTTGCTCATGTTCATGGGCCCTTCCATGGACAAACTCTCATCTGAATCTTCTGATGAGTGATTTGGAATGTCCATAGCCCCAATTGCTTCATGATGAGCTGACACCAGAGTTTTAAAATCAGTTCCGCCTTGTAAAAGGTCATCATATTTTCCAGCCTGTATGATGCAGCCTTCCTTGAGAACCTGAAAAGTTGGAAGATAAGCATTCAGACGAGTTCCCTTGAATAAAGAAATGTTCAGCAACAATGCAAACCAGCATTTGCCTTCCATGGCAACAGATGCATAAAGAAAGAAAAGTAGGAAAACAGCTCCTTACTAGTATTAAATCTGCAGCCAGCAGAAACTCAACTTGATGTGTCACAAAAATTACAGTCTTTCTTGCTAATGCTGTCAATATGTATTCCTGCAGTTGCACGTCATACCTTCAATTAAATTACTTTTCTATCTAAAAATTGGTATTGGTGGCATGGTAAGCAAATCTAACCTTAAACAATTCTGAACCTGTATGTGCATCAACAGCACTAAAGGGATCATCGAGTAAGTAAATGTCTGCATCTTGATACAATGCCCTTGCAAGCTGAACACGTTGTTTCTGGCCACCACTCAAATTTATACCCCTATCACCAATGACAGTCTGATCACCATGAGAGAAAAGTTCCAAGTCCTTTTTAAGTGAACAAGCATGGATGATACTCTTGTACTTGGCTTTATCCATTGGATTGCCAAAGAGAATATTTTCCTCAATATTTCCTGACTGAATCCATGCTGACTGGGAGACATAAGCAGCAGTGCCACATACTCTCACCTGAAAATTTAAAGGTAAAAGGTAGGCAAAATACTCAAGAATTTTCAACTATTGATAATTAAGCCAACAAAGAAATCATAGCCAAAAGAAAAACAAGATTTAGGGTCAGATAATATGAAAAATAAGCCCATGAAGCTAACTTACTTCCCCAGAAATTTTCGGAATCTCCCCAAGGATGCAAGAGAGAAAACTTGATTTGCCGGAGCCAACCATGCCACAGACAGCTACTCTCATCCCTCTCTGCACCTTCAGCTGTATATCCAACAATGTTGGCCTTGAAGAAGAAGGATCCCAGCAAAAGCTACCATTTGTAATTTCTATAGCCAAATTTGTCATATGTCGTGGCAGAATAATAGTTGCATCTTCCTGCAACTCTTCCTCCTGTAGGAATCCAGAAATTCGATCAAGAGAAACTTTTGTCTGCGCCATCATTGACACCAGGTCTGGAAAATTTCTAAGTGGTTCTTGTAAGATTCTGAAAGTAGCAAGAGCAGAAAGAACACCTCCCGCAGTGAGCTGACGCCCCAACAATATTGAAGTACCAAAAGTGACAGCTGAGACAAATATGGGGGAACTCCAGAAAATGAATGTAATAAAAGCTTGTGAATAGAGGGCTTTCTGAAGAGATTTGAACTCTATGCCCCGCATCTCCTCCAGCTTCACTCGATATCTATCCTCCCAGGCTTGCAATTTCAGAATCCTCATGTTCCTTAGACATTCAGAAGTTTTCCTCATCCTTTCATCCTTAGCAGCCATTAATTTATCTTGAAAATCTTCTTGTACCTTAGCTAGGGGGACAGTGACAATAATGGATATAATGGTGGCAATTAAAGTTGCCACAGAGGCAATACCAACATTCTTATACAAGATTGCAAGAGCAAGGATTATTTGTAAGGGAAGCATCCATATGTCATGAAGGTACCAAGAGTAATCCCCTACCCTCTGAACATCAACTGCCATGTAATTAACAATTTCTCCGCTAGTGTGACTTTGCCTGGCCAGGCTTGAAAGCCTGAGACCCTTTCGGTACACCATTGCAGTTAGAGCCGATCTCACATGCATGCCCAAAATGTCAACCCCGAGATACCATTGCCTGGTTGTTAAAGTCTCCACAAGCTTGGCTGAAAAGAATATCCCAGCAAGAATATAGCCCTCATGAGGGAAAGTCTCCTTACCACTCAAATATTTGACAAAGTAGCTTATCATGTACGGACCCACATATGAAACAAAAGTATTCACCAGGGCAAAGATAGCATTGCAGGCAGCTTCCTTCCAGAATGACCTCAGTATCACCCAAGCTAAAGAAGGCTGCCTTGAAGGATTTTCGGCCTTCAACTTCTCCCAATTTACATTTATGATTCTATAATTGGCCTTGGCTCGATCTTTAGGGGAAAGAAGGGGAATGTCCTTGAGCTCAAGTGGTCTCTTAGCACCAATAGAAAGAAGGGGGTTTAACCAAGAAAGTGTGGCCAAACTAAATAGCCCAGCATCACTATATGGAGTGACCTTAAGACACCCTGCTTCTTCATCGAGGAGCAATGGCTCCTGAAGGTCAGAGCTCCTCAAAACTTGTATACCAGTAATACCTCTCATTGCAACAAAACATAGGAAAGCAAGAGCCGGAGTTGCAACAAAATTTGCCACGACATGAGAACTCAAATGCTTTGAACCCTCTGCCAGAAAAAGCCTCCCATCAACATACAAAGCACACAAGCAAATCAAGAAAGAGAAAAACCACCATACCCTCAACAACAGTGGGAATTTCTCAGACACCTTAAATTTACAGTGAAGAGCCGAAAAGCTCAACACAAACCAGGCTAAACCCTGTGCAGCAGGCAGACAAATTGTAGACCAATCCACCACTTTCCCATTGACAGCTTCTCTAATCAACGCAACCCCATCATACCCCAATATCAAAAACTGCAGAAGCAAAACATAAAAACAACAAAGCAGACAGACCTTAAAGCCTGTACCGACCACTATATCACGAATCTCTCCATCAACATTAGTACGTCGAATTGGGCTAGAATTGGCCACAATATTATCATCCTTAAGGTATCTAATTCGTCCAACACACACAAATATTTGCCTGGCAGAGATTATGAAGAGAAACACCATGAAAAGTGTCAAATTGACACAAATTGAGGCCAGCTCCAAAATGGGCAAGCCTTGAATTGTCATGTAAAGGGCATGTTGGGATTTTAAGATGCTATTATCAAGCAGGAAAACGGCAGCCATTGTTGGCAACTTTGAGGAAAGGGGTCGGTACTGGAGGCGGTATTGTTTCTAAAAAGCAGCAATGAGAAGAAAGGAGATCGACTCGTGTAGAGAGGAGCATTTCACCATCTGGTTAATGAAACGTAGGGTTGTTAGCTCTTTGGAGTAAGAATCGGAAGACACATTGCAGATAGAAATAATCAGATTTTTATCAGCACGAAGCACGGAGGGAGAAAGAAAGATATTTAAAAAAAAAGAAGAAGAAGAAGAAGAAGAAGAAGATAGATTTGGATTTGGTTTCTACTCTATCGCCCCCTCTGCTTATGCCTGCGTGCCTCTCCCTCTAAGTTATCCCTAAACAGAAACAGAAGGGGACAAAGGCGAAGGAGACGCAAAAATCTCAAAATCTGAATATGACCCACGTGAGAAAACACCCAAAAAATTATATATAATAAAAAACAAAAAGGAGAGAGAGAGAGAGAGAAAAAAAAAACAGAACGAAAAGCTGACCTTGAAAATCGTTTCTAGTGAGCCTGGTGGTGATTGTCGAGGCAAGCCTGCGATAGAAAGCTACCTTCTTTTTACAAAAAGAAAGCAACTTTTATGCATATATATAAAAATTTTACCTCGTCAATCCAGCTCCCTTTGCACTTGACAAAAACAGAGTGAGAATAATAAGAAGCTGCACTAAGCTTTCCAACAATGCGAACCTTGATGGAGAAGAACGGAGAAGATGAGAGTTTTACCTGTTCTCTTGCTTTCTCTGTGATTGAATATATATACTATCACTGTATCGTAATAACAAAAAGCTCTCTGTTTTGATTAAAAGTGGCTACCTTTGGATTGTTGTAGCCACTTGCCGTGTAGGAAATGTACGTCTTTATGGTTGGAAACGTGCGTCCTGGCTGTGGAACGGTGTAATGGAGGACAACAGAGCAGAGAGTGAATGGGGTTTTTTATACGGGGAAGAGGAGGGCTTGGCCTTGAGTAGTCGGATTGGTAAATATTATTTCTCTTCCTTTTTGCAGGCCTTTTCTAGTTTATTTTATCACTCGCTTTAAGCTCGCTATTATTATATACTTGCAGGAACATTGACATAAGGGTGCGTGTCTCAATGTTGAGTGCTTTTGCTTTTGCTCTGGGAGAGTGGAGAGAGAGAGAGAGAGAGAGAGAGATTCTATTTTGATTTGTTACCATAAGAATATTATTAATTTGGGTTTGCGCTGAGGGTGGATTGTGAACTCCCAAACGAATGTCTTTACAGGCCAAAAAGAAGGGATTATTTGTGGCTGCCAACTGTACCTCTGTTGTTGTGCATGCCAGGAGGGACCACAGAGCGAGAGCTGCAAAATCGGTGACGTTGGCATTTTGGACTTTGATGGGTTGCTGGAGATGGGTCATTGTCCGTGGGGTGGTGGATCTGAAGTGACAGTATGATTAGGATAAAGGATTCCATAGAATGCCCCAAAAGTGAATTAATTAAATAAAGACAAAGGTTTTAAAATTTTATTATATATATTTTTTTTTTATTTATTTATTTATGAATGAAGATTAAATATTACCTATTCATTCAATTTTCTCGTAAAAATATGTTGTTATTTGTCGACGGACACATTGATCTCGTACATGCTTGGCATAATTACGTACATTGTTAGATTTTTTTAATAAATTTTTTATTTAAATATTATTTTTTTATTTTAATTTACAAATATTAAAATTATTGATGCACATAAACAATTCACCTTAACTTAATAACTAATTTTTCACTCTTAATTTTTTACTATAATTACACATTTTTAAATAAAATGTTTGTATGTATTAGGAAACAAATGATCAATTAGGTTTATCTATTAATGTATAAATCAAATTATGGTTTTTAATTGTGCATAGAATAATTTTTCACTAATTATATTATAATTAAGTTTTTAATAAAAATATTATTTAAAAATATTCTAACATGATTAATTAAAAAATTATAATATTTTTCCTTTTTACCCATTATAGCATAATAATTTCTCATGATTCCATTATAACGTTATAATATAATAAATTATTGAGTATGAGTCATAGTGGCTACATCTTATTTATTTAAAACACACTTTTTCATATTAGTTGCAATCTATCACGTAAGACTATAAAGATATATATAATTTCATGATTGTCCATAATAATGTCTCATAGATGCTTTCTTATTAATTTTAAATTAGTAATCTATATTGCAATCTATCATATAAGACTCATATATATATATATATATATATATATATATATATATATATTCTGAGATGAAGGAATTTAACTTTGAAAAAGAAATCTCATTATTTACTAATTTCACCTTTTTTTATATATAATCCAAATAATTATGCTACAAGTTAGCAAAATTTCTATTTATTATATTATGGTTTATTTCTAATATTCTAATACACAGTAAATAAGTATTCTTATAAATTTATCACATTGGAGTTAATATAAAATATTAATAAGAATATATTAAGAAAATTATTTGTATTTTTGTATTAGTTAAAACAATCAAATCATAGTAAATTTTTATACATTATGGATGCGTAAATAGTATAATTGAAATAAAGCCACTGAGTATTACGAGGAATTTTAATTAAATTTGATTTAAAATATACTAAAATATTTAATTTACCTTTTTTTTTCAAAATAAGTCTTATGTTTTTAATAATCATTTTGAGAGTATCTTACTTTTTAACATAAGTGATACTTATTGTCTTTTTGTTCTTTCTTTTTAGTTCTTGTGACATAAGTAAGCTCTTTTCTTTCTTAAATTAGTTGACATTATATTAATTAATTTTCTCAACTTTTTTGCTCATGAAATTAATAAGGTGAATTAATTTATTAATTTTTCTTTCTTATTTCCTCATAAATAAGCATATTAACTGTATTCCACTTCTCTTTTTATAGTATTGTAATGAATTTAAAATGGTTAGGAAGCATTGATTTCAAAATGACTTTTACCAAAAAGGTGTCATTTATCATTAATCCCGAGATTTTAAGTTTTATTGCAAAATTAGTTATTTTAATAATGGATTCTTGTACAATTCATGATTGAATAAACTTCATGATCTTAAGTTATATTATAAGAGCATTAATAAATGACTTATCTATTAAACAAAACCACTTTTTCACAAATAGCAACTATTTTTTTGTACTTTTTATTTGAAAAATAATTTTAAAAATATTTTTAATTACAAATGCTTTCATTAACATAAGACTTAACCTACTGTTTTATTTTTATGTTTATAATGCAATTCCTTTTTATTACTACTTAAAATTGTAATAGTTACAAATTTACTTATTAGTAATATGAGTCAAAATTCATAACAATTAAATAATTTTGACTTATTAATTTTATTCTAAAAAGCTTAAAATTCATACTTTCTTAATAAACTTATTATCATAAACATTAGTCATTCAAGTTTTGAAATTGAATATATTAATATAAATAATACTTTAAATAATATACTTAAATTAGTAAAAATTAAAATTATTGATACAATTGAAAAATTCACTTTGGCATAATAACTAATTTTATCTTCTAACCTTTATTATAATTACGCAGAAAAATAGAACACCAATATTATATATATTTTTTAAATTAGGAATGTCCATTAATATTTAAATCAAATTCAAAATTATAGTAATTAAATTACATTATGGTTGAATTTAAATATTATTTAAAAATATTCTAATATTAATAATCAAAAAATTCTAATAAGCACTAATAATTTAAGAAAGGATGGTAAAAACTCATTAAATGCCTTTTATTTATTTACCATATTTGGACCGCACTCAAGTAGAGATGGGCGACTCGGATCGATCGAATTGTTTTGAGTTGGTGGGATTAATATATCCAAAATTGGAATGATTTGAAATTCGATTTACTTAGATTTATTATAATTTTTGATTCAAGCTGTTTTCATTTCAAATTACAATCGGTGACATTTTACATTAGTGCAAATTAGGACTGAATTAACGAGCTGCCTTCGTGCAGTGATCATCGGCTCTTGTGGTTGGCTGAGGAGCGAGATTCCAGCCCTCGGCTCTCCAAGCTTTAAAAGCTTCCGTAAGGACGAAAACTAAAATAAGAAACAAAAAAAAAAAAAAGAAAAAAGAATACTGAATCAGATTTCCGGGGATTAATTCAGATTATTCTTGCGCATCAATTTTTACCATCGCTGCTGCCAAATGTGAATGGGACCATATATATCAAACACCGAGGGATGTGCATTTTTTTCGTGCCGAAATAAATTTAAAGTACCATAATCAGCTACCCCACTTATCGCGGCCTCTTTTGGCTTCTACCGGGAGAGAGAGAGAGGGAGAGAGAGAGTGAGAGTTAAAAATGATGAACAAAACTTTTGTTTGATTCTTGAAAAAGCTTTTGTGCACCAGGACGTAAGTGGGCTACGAGGGGTTGCGGTGGTCATGGCGCTGAAAAAAAAAAAAAAAAAAAAGTCTTTTTCTCCTCCCACACGACATGCCCATCTGTGAACTTTTGTGTCAAAAAGGGAGGGGGATGCATACATTATGTCACGACGGAAAGGAGAGTGGTCACTGAGAGAGAGTAATAGTTCCGTGACAGATGCAATTGAATCTGATGTCTGCGGTCCGCCGGCAGGCACTCTAAATCTGAAAATAGGCGGGGGAGAAGGGAGAAGGTAAACAATTAGCCAACAAAGAAAGAAAACAAAACTTATGACATCGAACTAAGAAGAAAATATCGTACCCCCAGAGTCAATGGCATTTTAAGAGGCGTTACGATAAGACCCATCAGTTTCTCTGCGATGATTTATAACAATTGTAATGCTCACTCATGTAGTAAATGGCAATTCAAGATGAAATGAGTAATTAAGGGACATTTCTGATTTTTTACCCACAAAATAAAAGTGAATAATTTCACTCTAATAATGGAATAAAGGGAAAAAAAAAAGAGAGAGAAAAAACTGAGAGAGAGATTTGTTTTTTTTTTTTTTTTGGCACAGTGGTAAATAAATTGGAAGCAATGCTGCAGCCTGCAAGTGACAGTGTTACCCAACAAAGTTGTGTTTATTTACAGTGGAATTAAATCCTAAAATAGCTACAGCCTAGCTTGCAACCAGTGCTTTGCTGACTAGGATTTCCGGTGCTGTAGTTTTCCATGAAAACTAGGGGCCGACAAGGTTTGGTGAATTTAGCATCGGGACAAAAGAAAAAAAACAAAAAAATTTTGGAACTCGAATTTTCACAGTCACGTGATGGCGGATGCCGTCGTGTGTCCATTCCTTTTTTTTTTTTTTTTTTAACTATATAAAAATTCACTAAGACGTCTAGGCTTTTGCCAAACCCCCGTTGAATTTACCTTCAAAGCCCGGTGAGGGTGAAGGAGATCATCATCTCAATCATTATTATGTCACGGCTCATCAATTAAAAGCCCAAAAATAAATTAGGCCGAATGCCAAAAAAATTCAGAAACTTCTCCCCCCCCCCCCAAAAAAAAAAAGCATAAAATAAAATAAAATAAAAAAGAAAATTGGGTGAGTACGAGTCTTGGGATCCTTTTTTTTAGGGGAGGGGGGGTCTGGTCGGTACTAAATGACAGTCGCAATCAATGTGGATTGCATGGACTAGCCGGCAATCGGCGGGGCACATCGATGTAATCAACTCGGGCACGTTACCTTTGTTACTAGAAACAAAACAGTCCATCGTCAGACCATTGTAATATAAGCATAAGCATGTCCACGTGTCATTTTAAGAGGTCAATATTTTATAAAAAACAGAATTTCATAAAATATTAGTCATCACGACGTCAATTTAAGTCGGAGTCACTCCATTAAAAAATGACTTACAATCCAACAAATAATAATTCCTAACCAATCTTCTTTATACTAAATCAGAACAATTACCAAATTCAAAATCCAACGATAAACCTTCTCCACTCACACCCCCCCCTCCCCACACCAAAAAAAAAAAAAAAAAGAATGTGTCGAAGGAGTTCAACTGGTGCGGCATTGCGAGTTTTAACGTTAATCGCTGCTTCAGTCTAATAATAATTAAAGGATTAATCCTATCATATAATAGTTATAAGGTTGAGTATTTGTCAAAATATTTAATAGAATTAAATGTACATTTAACTTAAAACAATTTTTTTAAAAAAATGTAATGGGTTACTTTTACCAAGTATTAAAAAAATTCATTTATTAATAAATTCTGTATAATAGTCTAACTTATTGTGCAATGTGGTCAATATAATTGGTCTTGATTGGTTTTTAAGATGTGACCTTTACCTATCTATTTCGACAAAATATAATAATAATAATATTAATATTAATATTAATATTATTATTATTATTATTATTATTATTATTATTATTAAAAAGGAAGAGCATTACAAATCCAAATTGATCACACCGTTATAACCACCTAGAAGGTTCTTGATGCTGAAATATATATTTTTTTTTTCTTGGTCAATTTGTGTAGCTTTGAAAATTATTCGCCGGCCTGGATAACATAACACGTGGAACACTGAAATCCCGAAACAAAGGAGAAAATGGGGTACATTATTCGCGTTCTTGCGTGCGTCCCACGTGGAAGAGATTTATATATATATATATATATATATTACTAAAAATAAGGAAAATACTAACAAAATTAAAAAAAAAAGAGAAAAAAGAAATCACTACATAGTAACACGTAAAAAAATTAATATCGGAACAATGAAATTAAATAAAATTTAATTAATTCACATTTTAATTATTATTATATTATTCTTTTAAGTATTTTTATATAATTTTTCACTATTAAAAATTAGTTATAATAAGGCAAGTTCACGTGAAGAATCTGAAGAACCTGGCCACAGAACACGACGAGGAACGTTCCTTTCTAACTCACCCGAAGAAGATTGCGTTCATTTAGAATAGAAAAAAAAAAAAAAAAACCGCGAAGAAAAAGAAGAATCCGGATGCAAGAGAATCGGAAGAAACGAACGAGAGAAAGAGAGATGTTATATCTTTAATAATAAAATTCCTTAATTTATGAATTTTTTAGAATTTTAAATTTTTTAATTTATATTATAAGATTTATTTCATATTAATAAACAATTAAGTACTAACTATTTTTTTCAAAGCGATTAATTTATTTTTTTATTTTTATAATTTTTTTTCTTAAAACTCTAATTTCTCGACTAGTTTCTATAATTTTTTTTTTTACCAACTCTAATTTCTCATTTGTTATTATAGCCGTATTTATAGGGAATCCTATTACAATAATAGAATTTTATTCTCTAATTTATAAAATAAAATTTTTTAATTTATATATAAGATTAATTTCATATTTATAAATTACTATTTATATATATAAAGTTTATAACTTATGAATTCAAATAATAAAATTTATTCAAATTTTTCTTAAAATGATTATTGAAGAGATCTCTTTAGAGTGACTAATTTTTTTCTCCTATTTTTATAATTTTCTTTTTTTAAAAACTCTAGTTCGTCGTCGTATCGGCGGAAGGAGACGCACGCGAATAAACCTTCTGCGCCCTTGCCATTCATCACGTAAAAATCTTGCCGCTGCGTCATTGGCTAGCGGATCCGCCACCACGTGCCCGGTTAGCGATCCGGGTCAGTGAGTTCCTCCCAACCCGTTAAACGGCCTCTTAACCATTTATTTTGTTTGCTCTGTTTAATTGTTTTTCTGACTATTATTTTAATTTTATTTTATTTTATTTTTTTAATCTATTGCACTGTAAGTTACTCTACACACAATGAGGTAATTCTCTATTTCCATAAATTTAATATATATATTTCAAAACTAAAATTTATATCTTCAGAATAAAAGTATAAATTATAAATTATTGAATATACTTAGAGAATTTTAAAAAAAAAAATTTTTTTTTAAGCATGTTAGTTGACGTTTGGGTTATATTAACGGCAAAATTTAACGGAACATGATTATTCAATTGGATAAAAAAGAACTATAAAGAATTTAATTGAACATAATTACCACATCTGTCTTGGAATTTGAAGGTGGCCAGCTGATAACCTTATGATTTTTCTATGGCCACCCGCTACGTTAATAATTATCTGCCCAACGTAATCAGATGCTTGAGGCCGAAAGGGGTCGTCAGGAAAATGGCAAACGAGATGCTATTATGGTCGAATTCACTCGCCATTTGCAGATAAAGGACAAGAGCCCCTGGCCATTTTCCTAATTTTTGGAATCATTTGATTTTCGCCTTTTTTTTTAAAAAAAAAATTTATGTATATCTATCTAACATTTCCTTCCCCATATTCTCTCTCTTTAAAAAAAAAAGAGAGTTATTGTAGTTATAGCTGATCCAAAAAAAAAAAAAAAAGAAAAATGAAATTTACATATATTTTCCTAAAAGTTCTTTTGCTCCCAAAAGATTTCACGATTGCACCGTGGTCCCCTAAGAGGGATGGACCCCAGTCCGGCCTGGCTGTCGGTGCCTGTGTGGTCTGCCTTAACATGGTTTGTACGCCCATGCATCGCAATAAGCAAAGAGTACGAGTACACATTTAAGTATTATTTAATCCTTATCAGCCGGAATTGCCTCTTCCAGAGGAAACATCAATCATCGACTACACTAACAATTATTTATTTCCCAAAGTTGAACGAGATTGAGGTTTTCTGGATGTCACGTTTGAGTGGAAGCGAACTATTATTTAAATTAATGACTTGTTAAATTTCGTAAAAAATTTTCATTCGTTTTGATAACTCAATAATTAATATTATTTTCTCTATTTTTTTCAAGAATTTTGATAAATAATTATAATCGTCTACTGTAAAATCAGTACCTATGACATATTAATGTAATTATGTATATGTCATTTTATTGAATCAAGATCCAAACCCCTAAAGCTTACATCTCACCCCCCCCCCC
>CM038600.1:4146509-4160345 GCA_021533255.1 Ceriops tagal
GGGGGGGGGAAATTGATTTAGAAAATAGTGCCGCGGATGGAAACGAGCTGCGAACCCAAAACCCAATACAAGATTCAGGACCTTAAAGAAATACAACTCCAATCTCGATGACTTAACTCAACTCACGGGTCAAGATATTTCTGACGTTTTATATTGATATAAAAATGCATTAAAATAATTTCAACTTCTCAAAAGAGAGGGAAAAAAAAATCCTTGTTTTAATTGGGGAGGTATGGAAATTTTGAGATACTAATTAAATCTGCAAATGCATTAAAGGTGTAATGAACACATTCTTCTCTGAAATATTAATGCATAGGAGTGAGTTTTTATCGATAGAAAGACCACGAGAATCATTAATTCTACAAAATTGCAACTACAAATATAACTCAGTCGTAGATTTGCATCGACCATATAAAAAATTTACGTGCATCTAATATTTTCTTCTGTAAAGTTTATTGGGTGCCGAATTTGTTTGCTTTCACCAGAAATTGCATTTATTGCATCTAATAAGATTCATTCATTAATTAGCTGTGAGTTGGGATTTCAGACGTTTTTCTGTTTTGCCAGGTAAGTGACCCTACCAACGAGGCAACAGCTGCTTTCCACGGATCAAATCGAATCCCTACTAAAACGGACAAATGGGGTACAGATTCCACGCTTTATTTATCGCACGTTGCCCTTCGACTTAGACTGGGAGACTGGTATCAGAAAGTAGAAGTTAGGAAAGATACCAAAAGCTTCCGCACATACCAATCTCTGGCCGTCATGGGGGCTCTCACCTGCTCTGCCGCTGACCTTGTCACGCTACTAGGTGGTGTCACCAATGCCACGGCTTCTGCCGAATACATTTGCAGCCGTTTTGATGCTTTTTCAGACAAGTTTGGCGACATAGCCCATGCTGTCGACAATACTTACCTTCTGTTTTCGGCGTACCTTGTCTTTGCCATGCAGCTTGGTTTTGCCATGTTGTGTGCGGGATCTGTCCGTGCCAAGAACACGATGAATATCATGCTCACCAATGTCCTTGACGCGGCCGCCGGTGGCCTTTTCTATTACCTTTTTGGGTTTGCCTTTGCCTTTGGAACCCCTTCCAACGGCTTCATTGGCAGGCATTTTTTTGCACTTGAAGCCTTTCCTTCGCCATCTTTCGATTATGGTTTCTTTCTCTACCAGTGGGCTTTTGCCATTGCAGCTGCTGGAATCACCAGCGGTTCGATTGCGGAAAGAACCCAATTTGTAGCTTATCTAATCTATTCTTCCTTCTTGACTGCTTTGGTTTACCCAATGGTCTCTCACTGGTTCTGGTCAGCCGATGGATGGGCCAGCCCTGCTAGAGCTGATAACCTTTTGTTTGGATCTGGGGTTATTGATTTTGCTGGCTCTGGCGTTGTCCATATGGTTGGAGGCATTGCTGGATTCTGGGGAGCCTTCATTGAAGGCCCTCGTGTAGGCCGATTCGACCATGATGGCAAGTCTGTGACTTTAAGGGGACATAGTGGAACCCTGGTTGTTTTAGGCACATTCCTGTTGTGGTTTGGCTGGTATGGTTTCAATCCAGGTTCATTTTTGAACATCCTGAAGGCTTATGGAGACAACGTTGGCGGTTCTTATTATGGTCAATGGAGTGCTATTGGTAGAACTGCCGTGACAACAACTCTTGCGGGCTGCTCCGCTGCACTAGCCACTCTCTTTGGTAAGCGCTTGATTTCTGGCCACTGGAATGTTACTGATGTTTGCAATGGATTACTTGGTGGCTTTGCAGCAATTACCTCTGGCTGCTCGGTTGTTGACCCATTGGCAGCCATCATTTGTGGGTTTGTTGCCGCTTGGGTTCTCATTGGAGCAAACAAGCTAGCAGAGATATTGAAATATGATGATCCCTTGGAGGCAGCACAGCTTCACGGAGGGTGCGGGGCGTGGGGCATCATCTTCACTGCATTGTTTGCCAAGGACGTCTATGTTAAAGAGGTTTACCCGGGGAGGGCTGGAAATCCACATGGACTGTTCATGGGAGGCGGTGGAAGGCTCTTGGCTGCACACATTGTCCAGATTGTTGTGATCACAGGGTGGGTGAGTGTGACAATGGGAACATTGTTTTGGATTCTGCACAAATTAAAGCTCCTGAGGATCTCAATGGAAGAGGAGACAATGGGATTGGATCTGACAAGTCATGGTGGAGGGGCGTACATGTATTCTGATGGACCCGAGAAAAATGAATTTACCATGGCTGCATAGGTCGCTTGATCTTAAGTTTAGGCTGTTCGTTTGATGTTTATATTTGCAATCGCGATTCCTTCTTTAGCTAGTACAGTTTAGTTTAGTTTAGTGTCGCTTTGATGTCAATAATTGCTGGGTTTGTTGGTTTGCAGAAGAAGAGCACAAGGTTCGACAGAAACTTGTTTAACTTGAAATAAGGATGGTTGCAGAAGAAAAGGAAGCAGGAGCAGAGAAGCAAGAAATACTTGTTTTCTCAAATTGATTCAACTTCATTATACTGAAATTTTCATTATATATGAAGATTTGAATATGTACATGACACCAAGTTTGAATCACAATGTAGTTTACTTGTTAATGCAATTCTAATCAACTACATATTTAAATTAATTTAAATTTGAACCTAAGATTTGAAAATAATAATCTAAGAAACCATCGTTTTTATATCATTTGAAATTTAAACACATGACTAATAAGCATTTTATTAGACTGAGATGATTCCAAAAGGCAGCTCCTACAACCTCTTTCTTCATCTATAAGCGACTGTTGAAGCTACAATTCCGAAAAAACGAGCACATGCCAGTCGCAGCAATCCTGTAACTCGGCATGCAATCTTCTATAGCACCATGGTATGCTGCCTTGACCAGATTCACGGTTGCTTGGAGCTGATTCTGTTTATTATAACTTTAGATTGAAAATGAATCAATGCTGATCATGAAGAAGTGCTTTTTTTTTTTTTTTGTTCCGTCTTTCGCATTTCTAATTTTATCATAGAAGCTTCTTTGATCTGATCTGATGTTGGATCTTGGTGACCTTACACGGTGCCAGCCGCTTTGGCAAGAGAACCCAAGGCAAATGACTACAATCACCATCTGTTCTCCCATTAGGCTATGACGATAATTGTTATTTGCGGGATCTTATTCTAGCTCTTGGAAATTGACAGCATTAAAATGACACCAACTGGAATGCTTCTCTAATGGATGATCATAGACTTTAGTATTATCAAATATATCTGACCAACTTTACAAAGAAATTTTTGTGTAAGTTAGAAAGGGTATATAAAAGAAACGTAATTAGAAGCCTATCTGCTTTTGGGCATCGTCTCCATTGGTGTATTCATATGCCTGGCCACCGTGGCTTGTCAAGTCCAGTCCCGCCGTCTCCTCCTCTGCTGTGATCCTCAAGAGCTTCAATTTATGCAGAATAAAGAACAATGTTCCCATGGTCAGACTTACCCATGCCACAATCACCAGGATCTGCACGAGATGAGCAGCCAAGAGCCTGAAGCCACCTCCCATGAACAGCCCATAGGGTCTTCCGGTGTGACCCGGATAAACCTCATTAACATAGGCTTCTTTTGCAAACAATGCAGTGAATATTATCCCCCAAGTGCCACACCCTCCATGAAGCTGTGTTGCTTCCAATGGATCGTCAAAATGAAATTTCTCAGCCAACTTGTTGAACCCAATAAGCACCCAAGCAGCTACAAAGCCGCAGATAATTGCAGCCCAGGGATCAACAACAGAGGACCCTCCAGTGATTGCAGCAAATCCACCAAGTAGTCCATTGCAGACATCAGTCACATTCCAGTGACCAACCAGCAATCTTTTGCCAAAGAGGGTAGTCAATGCAGCAGTAGAACCTGCTAGAGTTGTGGTCACTGCAGTCCTCCCAACAGCACTCCATTGCCCATAAAAGGAACCGCTTGCACCGTAAGTTTTAAAGATATTGAGGAATGAACCAGGATTAAAGCCATACCAGCCAAACCACAGCAAGAAAGTGCCCAAAACAACCAATGTGGCACTATGTCCACGCAGAGCAACCGGGCGGCCTGAAGAGTCAAACCTGCCAATACGGGGACCTTCGATGAACGCACCCCAGAATCCAGCAATGCCACCAACCAAATGGACAACACCAGAACCGGCAAAATCGATAACCCCAGAACCAAACAAGAGATTGTCTGACCGTCCAGGGCTACCCCACCCGTCAGCAGACCAAAACCAATGTGAAGTAATTGGATAAACCAAACCAGTCAAGAAGGCGGAGTACACCAAATAAGAAACAAATTGTGTTCTTTCTGCTATTGAACCGCTGGTGATTCCTGCTGCTGCTATGGCAAAAGACCATTGATACAAAAAGTAACCATAATCAAAGGAGGCCGAGGGAAAATTGCTCAGGCCAAAGAAATGCTGGCCAATGAACCCATTTGAGGGCGTGCCGAAGGCCAGGGAAAAGCCAAATAGATAGTAGCAAATGGCTCCGGTAGCGGCGTCAAGAACGTTGGTGAGCATGATGTTCATGGTGTTTTTGGCCCGCACGGAGCCGGCACAGAGCATTGCAAAACCAAGCTGCATGGCAAAGACCAAGTAGGAGGAAAAGAGAAGGTAGGTGTTATCCACTGCATACCCCGTGTCAATGAACTTGTTGGAAACGGCCTGGAACTGGCCACAGATGTAATCTGCAGCAGCGGTGCCATTGGTGGCATCGCCGAGAAGAGGCTGGAGGTCGGTGGCAGAGCAGGAGAGTGACAACGCCATTGCAGTGACAATCACAGCCCACGGAGAAATGGCCTCTGGCTAACTACGTGAGCGTGCGCCACAAGGCACGTTGCCAAGGTTAATGACGAGGGGTTCTACCTGGTGATTTAATGGAGGTTGGACTGGAAAGAGTTTTATAGACGGGTTTTGGTTTGCTAATCATAGAGGCCTCGACAAGCATCGGAGTTTCTGGGCCATTAACCATTACGAATTATAAGCCGCTTGAATAGTGCTCGTAGGTGCTGGATCTTGTTAGAATCTTTGCGTCGGATGGCCGAAATTTACGCATAACAGGATACTCTCTTGCTATTATTGGAATAGACAAATACAGGAAATTTGATGGATTCCAACGCTATCATGACTAAAAACTCTATTAGGTGAATTTTTTCGACAAACAAGTCAGTTAACCCTTTTTTGTGTGTGTGTGTGTGTGCGCGTGCGCGCGTGTGTGGAAAGAAGGGAAAGAAATAGGCATCGACTTTCTTTATTATTAAGCTGTTAAAAGAGAGTTTCAAGCGTAGCCCAGTTCATACATTCCATTTAACCCTTGCTCCGGATATTTTTGTAGTTTTCTACTCACCAAAATAGTGGTATAAGTTACAAAAAGGTCCAACTCCACACAAGCCTTGGTCAACGTCTTGACTTTAGATTTGCATCTTAAGCACACAACGAAGGCAATCCCCTCCATGCATCAGGTCAAATGCTTTGTTGATCTCCGCAAGCGTCTGGTTGTGGGTTACATACTCATCGACTTTGATTTCCTGCAAATTTAATGAAATAGTAAAATATGTTAAAATTGTGAATGACTAATGAGAAAATGACCGTTCACACTCACCTTTTTCATGTATTTCTCAACAAGCACAGGCACCTGGGAGCGGCTCTTGAAACCACCAAAAGCTGTTCCTTTCCAAACGCGGCCAGTCACCAACTGGAAAGGACGAGTGCACACCTCTTGACCCGATCCAGCCACACCAACAATCACCGAGGTTCCCCATCCCTGAAAATTTCAAGCATATCAGGAATGTCCTACAAATCCATATCATGCTTTGTACCACCGCACATTGCTTACCTTGTGACAGCATTCCAAAGCAGCCCTCATTACAGAAACATTTCCAATGCACTCAAAACTGTAGTCAAGACCACCATCAGTGAGATCAATGAGGACCTGCTGAATTGGCTTATCATGGTCCTTTGGGTTCACAAATTCAGTAACTCCAAAATTCTTTGCTGCACATTGCAATCCACAAAGTAAGAAAATAACACAACTAACATAAGCATGATGAATTTCACTATGACCAACTTCCCACCTCCCAGAAGGAAAGAAATGAAATAATCCCACTTTTTAACAATAAAAAAAAGATTCAACAACAAATAGTAAAACCAAAACACATCACTACAGCAAGAACCGCTCACATCAAGCATGCAGCAAAAAGGAACAAAACACTAACAATTCAATTAGCATGGTTCAAATTAGGAAGCAATAGCAATTTTCTGCCTAGAAATTAGCATTGGCAGTTGCTACAGAATGGAATGGGCAAAAGGATGACAATACAATGTTTCCGACTTGTGAAAACAGATACTTAAATATCTTAGCTACAATGCATTTTTTCTGAGTTTCATGTTACTCCCACCAAGAGACATGTGAGATCCAGGTAGCCACTTCATTACTATGGAAGAGAATTCTAACAATACCAATATCAAACTTTTTGCTGTCAATATCTATGCCAATTATCCGTGAAGCACGTGCAGCCTTTGCACCTTCTGCAACCTACAAAATCAGAGTCAGTTCAATCAAAGCAGTTTCAGGAAATACCAAAGGATGAACACTTTCCCTTTTGCAGACATGAACAAGCGCATGGAGAAGGACAGAAAAGGGACACTAGTCAATGTGAGGATAATGTTCACCACTTACCGCAAGGCCAACTGTTCCAAGGCCAAAAATAGCAACAGTAGACCCTGCTTCCACTTTTGCTGTGTTCCAAACTGCTCCAAGGCCTAAAATTTATCAGATATGTGTCAAAGATACCAGGATAGACAGATGAGAAGTTGCCTTCTGTGATGGCTTCTGTCACAAGGTCAAGCACAATTAACAGAGACATGTAATACAGGAGGATGGGGGTGAATCACACACCCACAGGTCCAACAAGCATTTAAGCCCACACATAAGCTTCAATTTGAAGAGTGTTAATATCAACAACCTCAACCAGATGTAACAAGAAATTGTACTTTTAGCTCTTCAATAATCTGGATGAAGATGAAAATGGATTGGAAATCTCAAACAGAACAAAAGTAGATTTTTAGAAAAGGATTTAATGAAATTAGTGCTATTAAGGCAGTGCCATGGAAAGGAATCCCTAAAAATTCAAGAGTAGAAAAGATAATGGAATCCAGGTATAACCTCTATGAGAATTTATTAGGTCATTCTGAACTCAAACCAAGGAAATAAATAAAGCACAACTAAACAGACATGAAAAACTCATCATGTGCTGGTTGCCCAGTTCACCTCAAGATTACAAAGAGACATGCTAAATAGGAATCTAAACAAAAATTGCAGATGTTCTTACCAGTAGGAACACCACAGCCAAGGAGGCAGACTTTATCCAAAGGAGCTTTTGGGTCTATCTTAGCAACACTAACGTCATGTACAACTGTGTACTGACTGAAAGTTGAGGTTCCCATGAAGTGGTAAATGAGTTTTCCATTGATGGAGAAACGACTCTTTCGATCATTCATCATCACTCCAGCTCCAGTAGCTGCACGAACCTTGCCACAAAGGTTTGTCTTCCCTGATTTGCAAAACTTGCATTCTCTGCATTCTGCCTGATAGCAAGGGATAACATGGTCACCTGGTTGAACCTCTGTCACACCTTCGCCAACACTTTCAACAATCCTGTATTGAAAAATTCAACCATGTATCTTCTTTCCACAATACACAGACAAACCCTGAAAATAAATGAGGTCAGAAAACACATACCCAGCAGCCTCATGACCAAGAATACATGGGAAGAGCCCCTCGGGATCCTACAAACACAAAACCAAGGCATAAATGCCATTGATTAGCAACTAAAACACGAGAGTAAATATTTAAGAATAAGCAATGATCCTCCCAGCGAAAATTCAAACTCATATTAGCCCAATTTATGAAGCAATAATCTAACTGGTACAAAGGAAAGCCATAATCTAAACTAGCATACGTAAAACAAGAAATTTCCATAAACATACAAAAGGATCAAACAAAGGAGCTGAAACCCAAATATAATATTAACTAAATCTTGGAAAAAAGAAGAAGAAAAAAAAAAGTATACCTTGCCACTCCAAGTGTAAGAATCAGTGTGGCAGAGAGCAGTGAAGAGAATTTTCAGTCGGACCTCACCGGCCTGAGGCAGAGCTACCTGGACATCCTCTATCGACAGCGGCTTATTGGGCTCCCAAGCAACCGCAGCTGTTCACGTTTTCATTCCACCCCCCCCCAAAAAAAAAAAAAAAAAAAACGAACATCGCATTATTAGGAATTCGAAAAGGGAAGCAGACGGAAACAAAAACGCAGGTTAAATCAGATAAACATAAATCATCGAAGAGATCAGATTCAAAGTTCATACCTTTGCAGGTGATAACTTGACCCTGTGTCCCCATTTGATGACTCCCAAATACTTCTGCGCACAAAGACCGAGAGAGAGAGAGAGAGAGAGAGAGAGAGAGAGTCTGTGTGTTGACGAAGAACTGTGAGAGTGGAGCAAACGTGGCTGAAAAATATGATACGTTTCTTCCAAATCTTAACTTCTAATATTAAAAAATAATAAAAAAAAATTATATATATATATCTAAGTTATGAAAATAAAAAACATAACATATGGTCTGATAATTTTTAATAAAAAAATAAATAGATTCAACAATAATTAATATAATTAATTTTTATATTATATATTTATTATTTTATATAATTTAAAATGTATCCTATGAAACATGTCGAATAATTTTAAATAAAAAAAAAAACACTGTAGGATACTTAATTATTTTTAGAGGTTTGTTGTCGGTAGATTCTAGAGCGGATCCGGAATCGGAATCCGGCCCGGTACCTATGGGCCTGAGCCCTTTCTTCTATAATTATGGGCCAGGGACGTTAACCTTGAAGGGAAACAAACCATTTTCCCGGACAAGTGATTTTTTTTTTGGTTTGGGGGGGCGTCCGAGCGTAGCTTTTACCTGTTCCTCGAATTCTCGAAGCTTTTTACGGGTCCATGTTTGTCCAAATGACGCACGTGATCGGTTCGGGCAGGGACAGACGGACCCAAAACAACAGTGGGCATAATCGTGTCTTTCGTAACTGCACCATCGCAACCGTACATTCGTCGGAATACGCGACTTGGCGGGCACCCAGAACAGGCATAGCCTTGAATTGCATAGACGGCTGCGGTGGTGCTGTAACGATAGACAGACAAACCCGCAATGCTGAAATAGGCTTTTGAAGACAATCAATCAAATTGGGAGGAGGAGGAGGAGATGAAGAAAGGGAGGGAGGGAGTGGGGCGGGGGGGGGGGAACTCGTTAATTAATTAAGAGGAGGCGAAGATGAGAGAGAGAGAGAGAGAGAGTAATAAATGTGCACATCTCTTTTGTTCGAATGACAACATTGTGGCGACATGTGTTGACATACCCCCCCCCCCCACAGTACAATAATTGTGGCGACTGATTTTTTCGGTCATTGAAATGGGAAAATAGGGAAGCGGAAATTTCGTAGTCGTACATTTTATGTGGGGACCACTTTTATTATTATTATTATTATTATTATTATTATTATTATTTATCTTCGATTTGATCAATTTGAGTCCAAATCATCACACGTCTTCAATCAATCCACCCAAGGAGACCCAAAAAAAAAAAAAAAAAAAAAAAAAAAAAAAAGAAAGAGGCCGAGTCGATTCGTTTGAGGACAAGGCGTTGACGCACATGGGCCTGGACGTTAGGCCAGCATTCTTTTCAATTTTGTTTTCTGTTTCCCCTATTATTCTATTGTATAATTACGCCCCCCTCCTCCCTCCCTCCTCCCCCGCCGCAACCAAATTCCACATGTTTATTTCCATATCGTATTCAGCCAAGAAAAATACCCAATAAGCTATTCTAGCTTCATTGGTATTAAAATTATCTCCAAAATTGAAAGTATTGAATTTCAGTCTTATTCAAAACCAATTACTCTTTCCTCTTTTTTTTTTTCTCCTTCTTCTTTTCAGAGAAAAACGGTGCCTGTAACAATTATAGGTCTGATTAGAGGAATAATTATAATTAATCAAACAGTAAACTTATTTTTTTTTTTTTAACTTCATGATGACGGGCTAAAAGAAAATATCGTTGTTGCCAGTTTCACATCTGATATCCACAGCATCATAAAACACGTCGCTTTGCCATTGATGGCATGTCCAAGTCGATAAACATGATATCTCTGTCCATAGCTACCTATGGACTGTCGTGGATGTATTCTTCTCGGAGAGGATCTATGGTCGTGGCCATAGCTCATGTTTATTTTCCTTTACCGTTTAAAACGTGCACAGTTGAAATAAAAGTATAATAGCGAAAATACGAACCACAAACATCCACTCACACACACAAAAAAAAAAAAAAAGGATTAAACAAAAAAAGAAAAAAGAAAGAAAAAATTTAAAAGCAAATGTCTGAATTCCACACGATCGGTTTCCCAAAATAGATAATTTCTTCGTCATCATCATCATCATCAAATTTAGGTCCAGTATTCTTAACTTTTAGCATGCTTCGTTGAATTTTCTCCGCTGTAAAATTTTCTCCCATGGGTTCATAAATATTTGACAAAACCCCCAAGTGTGTACAATGATAATTTTTATATATATCGCTGCCCACTTCACTCACGGACGTGAACCTACCTCAACTGTAACTTAAAAAATTCAGCTCAGCATACTGCCAAAGGTTTTTTTTTTTTTTTTAATAAATTTTACGTTGTACCGTAACAAAGATTAATACGTGCTTAAAATCAAAGCTGCAAGCTTTGATTTTGCTTTGCCTACCTCGGATCAATTCATCGATGGGGCAAATCACTTTCTACGAAACATTTATTGTTAAGAGCAGATTGTTATGATATATTGTCACAATATGGGGGAGTAATGTGGTTGTGGAGACGGCAAGTAACTCCTACTATGCTTATCAATCCATCTGTCTTGCAATTGCAAACAGGGCTAATTATATATTAGTAGCATATCTAAGGAGCATGCATATATATATATATATATATATATAAGGTGAACATAAATAACACTGGTGAAGAATTTTTCAGTTGAGGGGTTGGATATCTGTTAGGCAAGGAAAGATTAGTGGGTCGAGATGAGTTAACATTAATATTCTGATACTTAGGTCTACAATGTTAAAAAAGAAGGTAGAACGAAAGCTTGGTGCGTGAAATTGGGATTACCTGGAAATAGTGGGGGCATGGGTACGAGTCAGGATGGCCTACTAGGCGAGTGATACTGGACATGTCCTCCAGCGCTGGGTTAGGTTTGCATTGTTGTCACCGGGACGTCAATCCTTCTTTGTACGAGTGTGAGGGCGCCTCTTGTACAAACACGTCCCTCCCCCCCCCCCCCCGGCGGTGCATTAGCGTGTACCAGTCGTCTGAAAGAAATATTTGGACAAGTTGGTCTCTGTCAGTTGATAAGTCGGGTTGCACCAGTTCCTGTATAATACCGGTTTGTTAGGCTATCAAGTTCTGGTAAGAAGAACAACTGTGAAAAATATTCGCGAGATTTTGAGTTGAAAGGGTGTGGTTATAATGTCCTAATCACCCGCAAATCTTTCAAATTGTTTCGTTAGTTGTGGACGAGACGTGAAATCATTGTTATCAAACTCTCAGGCTGGACCGACTGATAGGCAGGGGGGGGGGAGAGACTGTTATCTAAATACGCACCGAATAAAACCTGGAGTAATTATTAGCGTACAAATGAAGATATCATTCAAAGAATTGGGAACTCAATTTTTGTGGATCAATGCGCTTCCCCCCCCCCCCCCACCCAACCAACCATCTCGAGCATTCGGGGTTGCGTCTTTCTTTCTTTCTTTCTTTCTTTCTTTCCTTCTTTCTCACAAGAAAAAGGCCCTCGACCCCCTTGACCTGTGATTCGGGGCGTCGAGCCAAACCAACCAGCTGCGAGGAGGAGGGTTGGTTCGGGTCACGTTTTTTGGCGGGTAACAAAAAACAGGAGAAAGAAACCAGAAATCAAATAATGTACAGATTCAGTGTTTCCACGTGAATCTGCACGTGTGACATTGTTGGCAAAGTTAGGATCGTGCACGACGACCAGACACATCATGCCGTAGAAGGATCCAAGTCGGGAGTCTGACACCGCCCCTGTCGACTACTTGGTTAAACAAACAGTACTGGGAATCTCCAGCCAATGCCTCATGGCCACCTGTTCTATGTCGCGATAATCTGGTCAACTTTTTGACCGGGTCAATAATCCTCTCCATCTGTTCACAACCGACTTTCCTTGGAATTTAATACCCCTTTGCCTCCGCAATGAGCCAATGAATTTCTTTCTTTCTCTTTTCTCTCTCTCTCTCTCTTTTTTTTTTTTTTTAAAAACTTTTTTAAAAAAGGGAAAATAGTACCGAGAATCAATTCTAAGATAATTGAAATATTCCATTCATCGTTCGCATCTGGGTCTGTTAAATACAATGTCATTTGACAACCGAATTTATTTTGAAGTGAGAATCCATGCGATGGAAGGAATTTAGTCTATAATTAAAGGTACAGTATTATACATACAGACTCTTCATCAATAATTTTTTTTTTTTTTTTAAAAAAAGGGTAACACGACATTATAAAGAAAAAGCATCTCAATATTCGAAAATTTTTGTGTTGTAAACTTTGTTTAAAAAAATAAATTAGTGTTAATTTTTTTAAAATAAAAAGAATAGTTTTATCCATTAATTAAGAAACTCGTAGTTCTAACAAAACATTATGAATTGTACATTATTGAAAAGAAATGACAAGAGGAATGAAAATAAAATGTATGTTAGTCTTTATCACCTTTTGTTTTTTTTCTTCACTTTCTCTTTCTCTTTCTTTGCTGGTTCAGAAGGTTGCTGGGTTGGTACATTATTCCGCTAATAAAAACATGAGAATATCATTACCATGGATTTTAGGGCAACGAGGTCGGTTTAACTTATTGAGAGATAATGAGATGGGTCGGTTTAACTTATCGAGCAGCGTTCCATTCAAGACCATTGCCTATATATGTATCTTATCCATTCTTTCTTTCTTTCTTCCTTTCTTTCTTCCTTGTCAAAAAATAAGAAAAAAACAAAAAAGAAAAAGCGATATTCCCTCAGGCCTTAGTCCGCAACACAATTATATATATTTCAAAGGCCATAGAATCTGTACTCTCACCTGTTTTCTCTTTACAATTCATGGCTGAAAACCTAAGAATCGTCGTCGAAAAGGACCCATCGCAATTGAGACTCGATGAGCTAAACATCAAGTGCTGGCCCAAGTTAGTCTCCCTCTCTCTCTCTCTCTCTCTCTCTCTCTCTCTCTCTTCCCTTCTTTTATCTCCAAGTGTGTAAAAGTATAAATATAATGCGTCGTAGTGCATAACATGAATCTTTTTGGTTGAGTTAGTGTTGTAATCCAAATTCTTTATTGGTTTTTCTTTTCTATGTTTATTTTTCTTTCTTTCTTTCTTCTTTTTTTTTTCAAAAAAAAAAAAAAAGATGGGGTTGCTCACCGGGAAAATACCAGCTAAAGTTTGACGCGGAGGAGACGTGCTATTTGTTGAAAGGGAAGGTGAAAGCGTACCCAAAAGGGTCATCAGAATTTGTGGAGTTTGGTGCAGGAGACCTTGTGATCATACCAAAAGGCCTCAGCTGCACTTGGGATGTCTCTGTTGCTGTTGATAAGTTCTACAAATTCGAGTCAACTTCTCCATCTTCTTCTAATTAATATTGTTTCAAATATATCAACTGATTTCTTCTTAATTTCCTTTGTTCTACGTGACTTGATCGAGTTATTCTTTGATTATGGGTGTAATTATAGTCGCTTCTCTATGTTCCTTTTTTTTTTTTTTTT